>WBNM01020665.1:65849-202424 GCA_013399055.1 Ramphastos sulfuratus
TTTTTTTTTTTTTTTGGTTTGGGGGGGTTTGCTGTTGGGTTTTGTGGGTTTTTCGGTTTTTAATTTATTTGGGGGCTCTGTTTGTGTTTGGATTTTTTTTTTTTAAATGAGCTCTTCCACATGCATAGAATGGCAGATTAATAAAAGAACAGTATTTTCCTTCTATCTCTCTCATTGATGGTGATGTGTGTTAAATTCATCCCTGTGCTTTTTGGTTTCTCACTGATAGCACAGAGAAACATTAAAACCAACTTTTGAATTTTAAACTTCACACAAATCCCTATAAGCCCATTTATTGCATTTACTATATTTGAAGATTACAGCAATGTAATGTTAAAGCAATGTCACAGCTACACTAGAGATATTCTACTGTACATCTTTCATCCTGAAATGCACACTTTGGTGAGAAATTGGCCATGCTTGGACACAGTTCAGGTTGGGTTTTGTTTGTTTATTTGTCTTCTGGGTGAAAGAAAAAAGTGTCAAGTAGCTAAAGAAAATTCACACGTTTTTTACTTAAGCAAACACAAAAAGCCCCCAAACCCCTAACACAGCAGCTTTTAAGTCCACAGATAAATGGATTTTAAAGTGTCTCAAACTGAAGAATTTATGCAATCCAGGATAAGTAATATGTATCTTTTTGCTTGAACGTGCTATGTTTGCAGAGAAATCCTATGAAGAACTTTACACACTACCTTTCCTTTTTGACTAGAAGCATCTGAAGACCCACTGGCAGTAGGTCAAAATCACCAAATTGCTTGTTTGTTTTGAGGTGGTAACCCTCCTCCCATTTTAAACTAGTTTTACTTCTTTGAGCTTCTGAATTAGATGAATGCTCCTGGGCTTCTGTGGACTTTGGATCAGAACCCTTCGTAATGAAGACATCAGAATGCAGCTCTGTGCTTCCCAGTCACAAGGGAGTCACTCTACATGCACACCAGTATAAGTGGGAGCAAAATCTGGTTCATCGTTCACACTGTACAGAGATATTTAGTCTCATAGCAACAAGGGATTCCAGAAGACTTCCCATTTGAGAGGACAGTGGTACCTGGCAACGCCACTTGATGTACTAAATACAGTTCACTGTGGTTTCTATGTTTTCAAAATATCTTTAGACCTTTCACATAGGGTGAGTCCTATTCAAAAATATCCATCTTCAGTTTCCTTACTTGTTACCTGCACAAAGATTTATAAAATCTTGAGTTGAGTTTCCAGTGTAGACTTCCTTGGAAGACATTTCTGAATAAATTGCCCTGACAAAAACTCCCCCTTATCTTTCATCCTATTAAGGTCTAAGGTCTGCACACCCAACTAATGGAATAATATCCATTAAACAACTTCTAAGCTGCTTAAGCCAAGAATGATTTACAGAACTATCTCTCTGTGAATGTTCAGGTTTTTGACAGAGCTCTGACCCCATAGTCTCCATCAAATACAGAGGCAAAAGGCTGTGGTCCCAGTAGTACTTCGTGACTGGGAAACACTCTACAAGAAATCTCCTTGTTGTGTTTTAATATTAAAGAAGGGATGCTCAGCACCTGAAAGCTCATACAGGATGGTGGTGGTGGATGACATTTACAATACAGAAGACAGTTGTAGCTGGGAAAAGGAGTGAAAAGGAAAGGAATGCATTTTCCTGATCAAGGAGCAAGAGCAAATCTGTATGAGGCAGAAGTCCTTCTGTGTTCTTGTGGGAAAGCAACACAAATAGAAGCACATAATTCCTAAATGTGTGTTCTCTTTTAGAAATGAAGCTCATTTGTTCTTTTTACCAAAACTCCAGTCTAGTTCTACAGAATTACTAAAACCAGAACTCTGCATCAAATTGCAAATCGAGCCTTTGCTCAATTCTAGAGGTTTAAAAATATTATCTATACTCTGCATTTAACTATATGAAAGGATTCTAAAGATATATTCTTCACTACTGAGATATTTTATAAATAAAAACATGCAACAATTCCTGGAACGCAGTTGTGTTCAGATTGTATTCCGTATACCTATAACTACACCCTCCCTCCCTTCCCTCCCATTAGTTTCAGTTGTGTCAAGCACTGTTTGGATTATTTTATTCCTGTTCATGCAATAAACCCCCATATTATGCATTGCCAATGCAGATCCAAATGCAGTAGATGACGTTAGCCCATTTTCACTAATGAATTTGGAAACAACTATTGGCTTTGAATCACAAAAAAATAGAGCAGAAGATATCTATTATTAGGTTATCTAAACCAAACCTTTGCCAAGGCCCACTAGATTTCATTTTTGCTACTTTTCAGTTACTCAGGCAATAGTCTGTCACCAGTCACTTGAGGTGATTATTCCAGCTCAGTGGTTCTCTCAGCTGGAATGTTTCTCCTGATGCTAAGTTTAACATTTTATTTTGTCAGAATTCACCCAGTTCATCCTTCACATATGCCTTAAGTGACATTATACATATTTTCCCATTTTGAATCTAAACAAAATAGATATATTGAACATACAGTAACGAATACAGATGGATATATTTCCACCAATTAGTTTTTTCAGACTTCAAGTAGATTTCCCCCCCCCGCCCCCACTCTGTTCTCTGCATGTCAGTGGCTGGTTCACAGGTCTTTGCTACTGGGCTAGTCTCAACTACAGTAGTAGTCCTCAAAATTGTATCACTGATCTTCAGCAGATGCTGGATTAGAAATTAATCTCTAAAGATACTCTGTTTATCTCTGGGTGGTAACATGATGCGACCACCATAAGTACCACACATACACATGCATTTGATCATCTAAAAGTTTCACTTTGTTTTTTCTTCATTTACTCAATTAGGTGATATGTTAATGTTTCTTTAATAATTTTTGGCAGATCAAACCCTGCCTTCAGTTCTTTCTCCCAGTAGCAGATCCCTAAGAGGGATAGTTCAGGCTACATATTTTAGAATAATCGGTGTGTAATTTGCTATAGTGCATCATGTCTGCTTAGAACATCTGATGTATTTTTCTTTTTAAGTTATTTTGCTTCTTTTGGCTTTTCAGTTGTATTATTTTGCAGTTCTTGTCTTCTTCCTACCATCTTACTGACTTTCTATTCAAGTATTATTTTCTTCCTCTTTTCTATTTATAGAGAAAGAACTGTGACAGCAGTTCTTGTCATGTGGACAGTTGCACACTGGGAACTCTTTACACTTCATCCTACATACTAATTCACCACCTAGTAATAGCTTCTGGGCATTACTGACAAAGGCTATACAGGAACTGCCTAAGAAGTGCAGGGTTCTGTAAGAGCACTCTGATCCTTTGAGCCACTGGTAAATTCCCCCAAAACACAAATCTAAAATGACACAATATGCCAGTCATGGTACTATGGCTAGTATAGTCAACTATGTTACCATGCTCCTCCATCCCTGTTGTACTAGTGGATCATTTTCCTCATATATGCTCATCAAGCAATCTCCTCATACATAATTCAAACCTTTAAACAGCTCACTTTTGAAATGTTGCTTTTGTCCTTATATATTCAACCTGTTACAGGGAGCATCTAGCTTTGCAGGAGCTGCTCTGACACATCTAACAGCACAATTAGAGATGACTTGGTAACCACCCATTGACTAAAAATAACCTAGCAACTGAAGACACACTTAGGTATTTATACTTAGATATCCCAGAGGAACCCTTCACAGCTCCTGTAGCTGGGGAAAACATATGTATCTCACCAAATGCAGTAGGCTAGGAATCCTCAGGGATGGAGGCGGGGCGGATGTAGGGGAAGCGATAACATTGCACAGCTGAAAGATTTTCCAGACAACACTCTGCCAACTACTCCAACTCTTATCCAACTAGCTGTGCAATTAAGGTTTCCTACTGAGAACAATGACAGCATTATGACCTGGGGAATTTTCAACATAGAAAAACCCAAACTCATCTGAGATTATTACATTGAGAGCCTTAAAAAAATCCATCTCCTACACTAATGGTACTTACAACCAATACAGATTCAAAGGAACTAGCGTCAGTATGCACATCCGAAATACATAAATGGTAATGAATGAGCTGCCAGTGAGGAAGGAACCAGGGCAGTGTATTTTATGTGAAGAACCTGCAGTGCAGAAACTCACTTTTGCCTCCCAGAGAGCAGGTTACTTCTTTTATACAATACGTAGCAAGTTCTCACTCAACCTCTTCAGAAAGAAATATTCTGACATCTGAAGACATGTAAATGATGCAATTTCTATGACACATGATTACATATGCTGTGGCTGCCTCTGGATACTTTTCTGTATTTGAGGGGAAAAGAAATTGTATTAAATTGGCAGAATCACATGTGTCTTAACAGAGAACTTGTAGTACTACAGTGTCTGTCTGCCCATCTTTCCTACTCCCTACTTTTTCTGGTTTGTTTATGGCCTTCATCTGTTCTTCTTGTCAATATGTGCCTTCATTCAGCTAAAAAGACCTGAATACGTAGCAATTTACATCCAGGAGGAGAACTACTAATCTCAAAGAGAGAGTCTACAAGGTCTCAAGAGCCTTTGGCTGCCTCCAGTTTTAAGATTATTGCTTTGAAACGATAATGAAATGTTGAAGGTCAGATTGGATGGATCTCTTATCAACCTGATCTAGTGAAAGATGTCCCTGCCCATGGTTAGATGATTAGATGATCTTCAAAGGTCCTTTTTAGCCCAAAACATTTCTATGGTTCTACAATCCTATGATAATTCAGACTGAGCATACAACTACTGAAACTCACCATTAAGACTGCTGGGCAAGTAGGCAAGTAGGCTTTAATGTTCAAACAATTATAGGACTATTCAAAAAATTTAAAACAAAATTGAGAGGGCTTATTATAATTTTTAATTTTTTATATATTTTGAGATCATCTGGATTTTTTTAACACTTCTCAAAATATAATTATTACTCTCCTTTTTTTTTTTTCTTAGAAAAAGGATTTGTATTAGAACCAGAGAGAATAAACACATTAAATTAATGGAATTTAGCTATGATCCAAGTTCTCCAGCATCAGTTTCTGAGAGTCTAAGCCTATATACATAACTAAAATGCTGTTACATTGAGTGAATAAGTTCCAAATTGAAAACGAGACTCATGGAGAAAGCCATGCTGAATATGCAGTGTCTCTGCTTGTCAGGGTAAAACTTTGTGAATGGCCAATTGCACTGTCGTATGGAAAAGCAAATAATACATGTGGAGAGTTTGTTTCTTCTTCCCACCTTAGCAAAGAGGGAGAAAAAGAAAACAGCAGTGAATTTTACTATATAAAGTCATACTCCCTGGCAACTTAACCAACAAGCTCTTTGACCTATAGCTTGACCTTTAACCACAGAATTTTCTTTACATTTATTTAGCTGTTGATTTTTCACCTCAAAACCTGGATAACATTAAAAAAAAAAAAACAACAAACAAATTCAGTAGCTGATGTCAGGTCACAATGGACACTTTTAATTCTTTCCATTAGTGATTCCTACTGTAGTAAGTAAGAAAGTGAACTGCAGCAAAAATGCAGCATATCCAGAACAAATCAGGTACCTTGACAGGTAGTTAGAAAAGGTTCTGAACATATGAGGGAGAGGTGATGACTGCCTCTCTAATGTTGGAGCACACTGGCTGAGACTACTGAGGGAAGAGGTAACCCTTGGTCAACAATAAGCTAGTGAAGGGGAAGCAAATATTTTTCAGACAAATGTAAAGTGCAGATACTTTGAAAATTATTGAAAATCTCAAATAAACAGCTGATAATTGTTCCATGCACAATGAACAGTTACTACATTTAAAGTTAAAATGGATTTACCACTATGGCACTTTTTTTTTTTTTTTTAACCTGAAAACTCTCATGTTTTTTTAAGAGATCTACACCTGCATCAGAATGCAGTGTTAAAGCAAGCTCAGAATTTTGCATATTAAATTTCTTCTGGGTCTTTGCTCAGGACATAATTCCAAAATCCAGAATAAACAAAGGAGAAAATGTTTTTTAAATTTATAATCTTAAATCTTAGAACATGGACTTGTCATTCTGAAATGTGAACCGATAATTCTACAAGCCATTCATGTATAATATAGTTCACTAGATCTTGATAGCAAAGAGAAAAAAAAAATCAGCCAGTCTCTAGCTTTTATTAGATATGGTCAGCTAATACTAAATGGTATAAGAAGTATTTTGTTCAGTAGGATGAAAATGGATGACTGTGAGCCAATCTGAGATTTATGACTGGGCTCAGTGGAATTAACACACTGGAGGCCCATCTATGTACACCTGGAGTGGGATAATGGCAGGAACTGTAGATTAATGTAACCTTCCCTTGCATGCACAACATATTTATTATTCACTTGTCTGTTTGTTTTTTTTTGTGGGATGTATATTTCTTTTATTTAACAGATACACAAGGCAGCCTATACCTTACCATAGTTAATGAAGTAGCCATTGTATAACAGTTACCCACTTTTTTTTTTAAGCATATTTTTTGAGGGAAGCATTCATTTTGGTATTGTTTGAGCTGTGCTGCTCTAATGGAAACCATTTTTCTGCATGCTTACGTTGTTTTCAAATAGAAATCTTTGATTAAACCATTACATTGAGCATCTAAGGTCTCACTATTTAACAAAAAACAGTATCCCTGGCACATGGGGCAGTGACAGTGCACAGCCTGAATTAGCTTCTGCAAAATTCTGGAGACACTGTAGCTGATTCATCTGGATTTCAGCTGGGTAAAATTTTACTACACAACTACACAACCATTCTAGGAGATAAAAAATCTTCCCATACAGCAGTATATACACTTTCAATAGGTGTTGTCTAACCTTAAATAGAGAAAGAATGGAGTGGATCATGGGCCCCTCTTCATGCCAGTTCCTGTCAACTTTTAGCATCACACCTCCACTGAGCTGTCCTTACCATCACAGTCAGCATGAGGCTTTTAAACATGATATAAAAAGCTTTCCCTGAGTTCTTCACTTAATGCATAGTCAGTGAAGGCTCCATACCAAGACTCCAGGTCTGCACAATCCTTTGCACACAGGTTCAAGTTCTTTACCCTATATGTTTTCAGTTGCCTGTGTCCACGTTCCAAAAGGGGAAATGAGTCATGATAACTACTTTTTTCCTAACTAAATGTGAGTTTATAAGGTCATATGGAGATAGAAGAGATGATTCTAGGATTAGAGCTTCAGTGTGAGTTTAAGTCTTAAAACTAAGCCGTGCCCACAGAAACAATTAGTTTTTACCTTAAAGTCACTGTAAAAATCTGAATATGGTTTTACCTCACCAGTATGTTAATATAATGGTAATATTATGACATTACATTACTGTAATATTATACATTGAATGGCTACTATAGAAAAAGTAGACACATCAGAAGTGAGTAATAACGAATTAAACTTTTTTGGTGTATGAATTACCACATACAGATTAAATACTGTATTTATTATTTTTAAATACTGGCTACCTTTTTTTTTTTTTTTTCCTAGAAAAATGTTTATTTGGTTTTAACATTTCAGAGGAAACCTGTATGGGCTATTCTGTGAGTAATACCCAGAATAATAGGTCAGTAACACAATTTAGAAGCTATATGCTGTCAATCCATGCCATAGTGCTTTCAGAATGTGTCAACACTCAGTGATTTCCTTACCCAGCTCAAAAGCATCTTGGAAGCACCCCGGGCAATGTCTCATATACAGCCATTGAGGGTTATCCGCTCCAAAATAGCTCTTATAATCTGAATGGAAGAACCATAAATGATTCAATTGAAATCACTTTTGAAAATGCAAAAGGAAACGAACACAGAATAAACTACAACATTAGAGGATCTAACAGCCAACACACCTGAATATTTAGAATTGAAGATTTCTGTGTTTCTCCTACTGTATGTAACAGCTACTTTAAGATGCTGAAGACACTATTCATAAAAAATGACCTTCATTGATTTGAGAAGAATTTTTTGTATCATTTCTGGTATAAGTTTACCAAACACATCCAACTGTATAACTGAAACTTGGTAAAAGAATTTTTTTCTCCCTCTCTTTCCTTCTTTCTTTGAAAGAGGTTAAGTATTCATATCTTCCCTGTAAAGGAGATAGAAAATAGTACATAGCCTTCACAGTAAAACTGTGTTAAGTAAAAACTGACAATATAATGCCACCAAATGCTGGATCCACAAACACCTTGCTTTGTGGTGGCGTTGGGTTTTTAGGTTGTTTTTTTGGGTTTTTTTTTGCTTTTTTCTTTCAATGCCAGAAATTTTTTTCCCCCCCACAAAAAACTAAAGGAATTCTATAAAACCAGAACAAATCAAACTCCCAAAACACATGACAATTACTTCTAAAAGCAGAAGACTAGCAAAAGACAGTATACTAATTAAAGTAATTGTTACAGTTAAAGAGGATATTTTATATTTATTTTGAATTCTGACAACATTTTGTGTTGGTTTGTTTTGTTTTGTTTTTGTGTCTTTTTGCCTACGCGTTACAGATTTTTTTTCCTTCCATTAAGTGCCATTAGGTTTACAAATATATTTTTTTTTCATAATCACTTCAGAGCAATAGAGAGGAGCTATGAGAAGCAGGTGTATACTTTATGCAGCAAACTGAAGTATCAGACAATATGCATAAGATAACATGTTACTATATTAAGCATTGCCTAAGGGATTAGCAAGGGGGAAGTTATTCTATCAAAGTAAACAGAGGCAACTGGTGTCAGTCCTAAGCATATGCTAGAAGTATGAAGGTGTTTATCACTGACATTGTCCTATCAGTGGATAGAATTAGTATACAACCAATGACCTCCTGCTGTGAGAAATAGCTGCAATTTATTTTGCCATAAGAAAAAGGCCTTACTCTTTCCAGATTATGTACCCTGCTGCTTCTTGTGCAGAAAAACATCCTCAAGAAGGCAGTCACTAAAACATAGTAATGCAACTGTAATAGCTTGAGTAGGTTTAACTGCTTTCCTTTTCCAGACATACTAGCAAAGATGAGTATCCTACTTTTGACACACAAAATATAGGATTAAAAAAAAAACCAAAACAACAGAAATTGGAGTTTTCCACTGTATGCGAATGCTCATCTTTTTTAATTGGCTGACTCAAAGTTTTCAAAATGAGCATTTATGGGTTTTGTAAACTGTTTTTAGTTTTAAACTGTATTAATCTTCATCATCCAAATATGTTTTGTGTGTGTTTGTGATGCATACAGTGTATCAAAGAGGATTAGTTTGACACAAAATTTAAGATGTTTCCTATTTTTTAATAAGATAAAAGTAATCCTTCAAGTTACATTTTTCCCTGCATATTTTAGTAGAGATTTTATTGTCACTGAAGTAGCCTACTATATTTTGGTAACAAATGATTTTACTTAAACAATGCCTAATAAAAAAAACAAGAATAAACTAAAAGTTGAAAATACATATTATGGTATCAAACGACTGACAGAAAATAATGTTTCATTAAAAATTGTAATTATGCTTTTTCTTCTTGACTTTATTGATATCCCAAGCACAAATACAGGCTGGGTGGTGAATGGCTGGAGAGCAGCCCTGAGGAAAAGGACCTTGGAGTCTGGGTTAAGCTCAACATGAGCCTGTAGTGTACACATGCAGCCCAGACAGCAACCGAGTGCTGGGCTGCATCAAGAGCAGTGTGGCCAGCAGGGCAAGGGAGGGGATTCTGCCCCTTTACTCTGCTCTCGTCAGACCCCACCTGGAGTACTGTGTGCAGTTCTGGAGCCCCCAGCACAGGAAGGACATGGAACTGTTGGAGCGGGTCCAGAGGAGGGCCACAAAGATGATCAGAGGGTTGCAGCAGCTCTGCTATGAGGACAGGCTGAGAGTTGGGAGAATAGAAGGCTTTGAGGAGACCTTAGAGTAGCCTTCCAATTTCTGACGGGAGCCTACAGGAAGGCTGGGGAGGGACTGTTTACAAGGTCTTGCAATGACAGGACAAAGGGCAATGGGTTTAAACTGGCAGAGGGAAGATTTAGACTGGATGTCAGGAGGAAGTTCTTTACAGTGAGGGTGGTGAGGCACTGGCACAGGTTGCCCAGGGAGGTTGTGGAGGTTGGTACTAGATGATCCTTGAAGTCCCTTCCAACCTTACCATTCTATGATTCTATGATTCTATGATTCTATGATATCTTTAAGTTCAATTGTGCATCAAGTTATATTAGAAAATCTGGGAATCTGATTAAGAATCCCTTTAATACAGTTTCTGCATTTACTGACAAACTGAGAGAGAAGATGGCTGTCCTGAGTCTTTAGCTAAACCCAGGGAAAAAAGCACACAACACATGAGGTTGTGAGCAGCCTGATAGTTGTGAATCTAAGTTAAGATTAGGAGTTGTTGATTGTGGCTCCTTTTGTACTAAGTTTGTACAGTGTTAAAATACTTCTATCACCTCTAGCTCTTTTATCCAGAGTACTATATATGTACATAAAGAAGGAGGGTATCAACCCCATTCAATCCCCAATACTCATACAGAGAAAAAATAATAATGTCAAAATCTTTTCTCCTGAATTTTGAGGAAAGTGTAACTATATCTTAAAATAACATTCATCTTAAGAACCCATCATCTTGAGAATCATTATCACTCATATGGGAACTTTATTAAAAGCAATCTAATTCAGTACATATTCAAACGATAGTGGACGGATAGACTGCACAGCAAACAAGCAAACTCATGAACCACAGAACAAATGAGGCCTGTTCTATATGTTTTCAGCTCATAGTTGACTGCAGGCTTTGATTTCCTACACTTGGATATTTTCAAAGACCATTTCAATTCTCTACATTTATTACAATAGGAGAGGATATTTATAGGTTCTTTGTCTTTTAATGATCACCCATTTTCATAAACACATTTAATACTTCTTTCCTCTGAGAAATATACTTGAAACCAGTCCCCAAATATAGTTTGACATGGATGCACGACAGGTTCCTGAGCTTTCAACAGGGCACAGCCCTCTTCACTGCCCTCAGGAATTGCTTATGCTCTTCTGAATCCCTTACTCCCACAATCTGTCTGCTGCCATTAGTTTCTACAAATATAAACAAAACAAGACATAACAAATCAAAATGTTTTATGAAGTATTTGCAGGACCTATTCCCCTAGAATGGAAATCTCCCACCACCAAGTCCTCTGTAAAGGCCTTGGGAATATCAAAGATTCCTTTCCTTCTTCTCCTTGGTGCTAATGCGCCGAGCCCCATATTCAGATTTTAATACTGTAAAGCACTCAGTCAGGCAAATTATCAAATCAAATTACAGTGGCTTACCAATTTACCTCCCATCAGCTCTAAAGCAATACCTTGTTAACCTGCTGTAACTATGTTGTGTGTCTGAACTGAGCACCTACGAGTGAAGGTTATTCCGGAAAGGAAGGACAGACTGAAAGAGCAAGCTTATACCCACAATGAAAAATTAGGGTAGACCACTCAAGCAAACCGTTTAACTTTAAAGGCAATTAGGCAATGGAATGACTTGCCTGGGGAGGTAGTTTAGACAATGAAATGAGAAGTGCTTAAAATAGAATAAACTATTTTCAAGACAGATACAGATGTAAATAATCCTCCACGTTTTGAACTACATGAATCAGTAGAGGTATCTTCTCTATTCAAATGACTAACTATAAAAATTCTACTTTTTTTTCTTTGGGAACAGCTTTCAAACTTATGACTGTTTACACCTGTTCTGAATACTAAAGTGAAACTTCACTAAAAAAGGCAATTTAACCTCACTGTATCATTATAAAGTAGATTTATTCATAACAAGCATCTATGAAAAACCTCCAGCAAAAAAGTCCTTAGTCAGGAAGATGCACATTGTTGCAAAAATGGATTGTTTCTCAAAGTGCTTATATGGCCCCATCACTATACTATCTAAGCGTCTTACAAACATTAATGAATGTATTCTCACAACACCCCTGGGAGATAGAGATAGTATTATTAGCTAATGCACAAAGAGTAGCTTGTCCAAAGTCACACAGAAAGTCTGTGGCACAGCCAAGACTCAAAACTGTGATTTCCTGCCTGCTGCTGTAACCATGACTATATTCTCCAGTCCATAGACAGCATTTCAAAATATGTTACATATAAGCTCAGATCTTTACACAATAAGCCTTGCTGTTCTGCTGTAGATCCAACTGTTGACTTAATAAATACAAATACCTTTGTTTATCATGAAGCATCATTACAGCAACAAATGTGCAGGTTACTGAAACAATGACAGTTATATGGGCCATAACTGGTTCTGATATACGAGATATCCCTCATCATCACATTTGGAACAGGAGGCATCATATCCAGAACATGATTTTGATACCAAAGTATGTTCCTTCACATAATGTAAAATATTACATTATACAGAGAAGTCTGGTTTTGAGGAAAAAAATTAAAGAGAAAGCAAGCAAAAAAGGAAAGAAAGATTAGCTGTATTCCCTATATACTTTTTTTTGCACAAACTATTTCTGTAATAGACATATATACTATTTTCAGTTTTAATGAGGTCAACTCTGGAGGGACAACTGCAGTAAGTGTACTTATCCCCCAATAGCAGAGAACAGAATTTGGTTTATAAATTTAATGTATTTTATATATACACACACACATTTGGATTAATTTTAATTAATTAATTCAGAGATCTGATCAAATGATAATGGAATTCTTCTGAATGAGGAACACAGCAACTGGTCTTTCATTTTGGCAGTGGAGGAAGCACAGACATTACTTTTTTTCTCAAAAGCTAAACAATTGAGAAAGTGAAAACAGAGGATAACTGTGTAAATTATGAAAGAGGTTATGAAGGTGCAATAAATCACAAAGGAAATAATGATCAAAAAAGACAATATTGTTGCAACAAAATGGAATACAATTTTGGCAGAAGCAAAAGACAAAGTAACTAATGTGTCCTGATCTTCAATCCTGAAGTTCGAGCAACAGCACTTTCCTCAGTTTGTGTCTTCACATTTTAAGAAAGATGTAGATAAATTAAACTTGTTTTTTACTAGACCTACCAGTATAGCAAAGGGGATTTACATTAGATGTGAACTGAAAACAGCCCAGCTATCAGGACAGTCAGATGAAGTAGATTATCATTAATAGGCAGTCCCTATCTCCATGCATGTTTTAAGTGTAAATTAAATAAATATCCATTAGGAGTGATCCTAATTCACATAAAGAGATAGACTAGACTGTGCCCTAAGAGCCATTTTCATCTAACATATATTTAATCACTGTAAAAATAGCAGTTATTCAGATCACTTAATCTCCAAGAATCCCTGTTCTAGAATCTTGTTCCCTTACTTGTTCTCTCCTTCACTGTCCCACTGCTCTCACTCTCTTACTCTCCCTTTCCCCTTCTCCTCTTCCACAAGCTAAATCACTCCCTTTATGTCTTTCTCTCTTTCTTCCCTTGTCCTTTCATCCTTCCCTCTGTTCTTTCTATATGCTTTTAAAGTGACATATCCCTGTTTAGACTGGAAGTTCCTTAAGTACCTACCTTTAGCAACCTTTGCATATTAAGGAACATATTATTCTGAGGGACCAGATACCTGTTCCCTATAAAAACTACATAAAGATGCAAATTTAGATAAAATGTGATTTAAGTTACTATCATACTTCACTACAGGACCAGAAAACTGCAAGGACTGGGTACTTCAAGGTAATTTTTATTATCACTTTTATTATCATTGAGTAATAGAAAAATTATGAAGATAGACTGACTGTACATTAACAAAATGATCAGATTACAGAAACAGACACTCTTGCCATTGAAGAGCTTAGGTGCTCAGTGAGGTTGCAGGAATAGCTTTTAATTTCTTCTGATTCTTTCAAGTCCAGGAAAAGGATTTTTTGCTGTTTCCTGAAACTATCTGCTTATGTTTGCACCTGCAAAAAGCACAGTCTGGTCCAAGATGATTGAGTATAGATCATTCTGTTTCATAAAAGCCAAACAAATGTTACATAAAAACCAAAAAAACTGGTGTCCCTTATCATCACTTTCTGTCTTTTAATTTTGTTTTGAGACTTTTGAAACAGGGACTGGATAGAGATAACTGGAACTGCGCTCAAATTGAAGAAGAATAATAGGATTAAAAGGTTCCAAGTTCCAGCTGCAATGCAGTGTTTAAACAGTCAAACGGGAGTGGAGGAAATGTTTCTAATGAAGGACTAAAGAAGACTTTAAACTTGAAGCATCATCTTGGAGATATAATCCCCTCAGGGACTGCTTTGTGAAAATGAGATCAGCCCATGTTATCTGGTTGGAACAGGTTACTTTATTCTTCATCCTACTTTGTCTTCAGAGATATACAGAAGACTAAGAGAAACTATTCAGTTATCTGAAATTGTACAAAAGCCTTAATAATATTAACAGGTGTATTTTCACTATGTGAAATGACAGACTACACAGCTGCCAGTAAGAATGAACACGGTCCCTTATACAAACCATTCATTCACTGGAGTACAGTTTATCAGAATAGCTACAGTTATGTGCAGTTTAGAAGTTAGTGTATAAAGGATTTTTTTTTTTTTTTAAATGTACTGCTTGGCAAATCCAGAAGCACATAAATGGAGCAAAGTCCTCACTCAGAAAGAAAATGAAACTTTGCCTAGAATGTGGAAGAATCTGCAGGATACTTTTCAGAAAATCTAGACGGAAGACTATTGAACATAAAAGCGCGTACCAGAGAGCCCACTTACAAGATGTTAGCAAGGACCCTCTGCTGTGAAGTTTGTGGAGTGCCTGACCAAACACTAATGAAGAAAACCACAGGAATCCCATAGTGGGAACCGAAAGCGAAGCTGTTAAATATGAACATATGGAGCTGGGCAAGCTGTAGGAGTCCTAGCTAGTTGTGATGGTTTAGACAATAGCACTTGTCATTCCTCATAGGAAGAAAATGACTCTTAGAATTCTATCAGTTAAAATAGATAGCATCACTCAAAATGGACAGCCATCACTGACCTAACTAGCAAAGGGAATGATGACTCAATGAGCAAAAAAATCATAAAATCTTACTTGACATTTGTTTATGAGCAGCACTGTGCTAAATTTGCCAGGAGCTAACAGTCTGTCAACAATATATGAAGGTAAGATCTTAAGAGAATACCACAAGCAAAGCAGATTCATTCTCTTGTGAAAGGTCTCACTTTCATTGCCAGCACTAGTATCTCCAAATTGGTAAATAAATTCTAAAAACAGTCAGAAATCTATTTGTAGCTTCGGGTTTGTTGGTTGTTTGGGTTTTTTTAATTTCATTTGCAGTTTGTTTTTGTGGCGGGGCACACCCAAGTCCCTGCCCCACCGAAGGTTTGAATGGGGTGCGAAACTGTTCTGCACCCCCCCCAACTCTGGTTCCGGGGGTTTGGAATGTGAAAGGAGTAGGTGTCAAGTACCTTACCCCACCCCCGCAGGCTTGAATGGGGGAGAGCAAATCGCCCCAGCATATATATATGGCAATGGGACACATTATCTAGTGGGACTTGGAGCAGACTGCCGGAGACTGCTACGGGGGACTTTGAGAGGGCTTTAAGACGGACTGCTAGCCACAGACTGCCAGCCACGGACTGCCAGCGTCGGACTGCCAGCGTGGGACTTGGACTCGGACCTTGACTTAGACCTGGAGTCGGTCCTTGAGTCGGTCCTTGAGGGGCATCTGCAAGAACGGTGATGAGAAGGCACAGTCCCCACTCTCGACCATCAGATCTTGCCTGCCTGTTGAAGGGACCTGCCTCTGCCGTAATCGTGGGTACGCCGAGCAGCCTGAGCTTTACCCTGCACTGCCCCCACGATCTGCCCTTCAAGGCACTGCCGCACAGACTGCCGACAAGGAGCCAAGGGACTATCTCCGAATTCCTACTCCACCGTCGTCAGTAGCGCAGACGTTCCCTAGGGCTCCAGGCTGCCTTTAAGTCCGGCAAAGCCATTTTTTATAGCAAACCTTTCCAAGCTTTCTGATTTTTCTGAATTACTAAATTCCCTGTAAGCATCCTTGCGAAAGATTTTCCCGTACGAATTTCTAAACCCATCTAACTAATTTTATATAAAGTTGTGGGCGGGGCTTTCCGGAAATAACTGCAGATTTTGTAATTCCTGCATCGTGAAATCCCACAACCGAGTCAGTTTTGTGTCTGTGCTTGATTGCAGGAATGCACACAGTCTGAATTTCACTCAGAAGACAAGGGACCTATGAATGAGAAAAATATGGGGAATTACTGGTAGCTATCACATAGAAGCTCAAACTGAAAATATGAGACAGCCTCATGTAGCCTCATTTCACCAGGAAACACACATGATTTCCTCAAATTTCATAGTTGCAGAATCATTGAATAGTTGAGGTTAGGAGAAACCTTTGAAGATCATTGAGTTGACTCTCCCTGCTCAGAGCATGGTCAAGGCCTGTTTTTTCTGTTGAGATGTAGATCACTACACCCTTAGTGAACAACTTGTTTGAGTCTTCAATCATTCTTACATTTAAAAGAAATATAAATTATTATGTTTAAATGGAATGTCTTGTATTTCAGTTTATGCCCATTGTCTATCATAATAATTTAGGTAAAACTTAACCAGACTGGAAGAAGTCAATGTTGAAAGCATAAAAATATTTAAGTCAAATTATTGAGCCCTTGAAAAGAAAGATACTTCATCTCACATGTAGTATTAGCTTCAATTAATTAAAAAAATTAATTGCATTGTTACTGGTTAATGACTCATAACTATGTTCATGCTCATGTGCAGTAATATAGGTGTAATGATGGTTCAGTCTACAGGAAAAAGTACTGTAATGAAATGACTGGTGATAATATTAGGAAAATATTGTCTATCCATCTCTTTCCATGAAGGTGGTGCTACTACAGCTTGTCAGATACACCTTAAGGAAATCAACAAGTAATTCATTCACAAGATGGGAAACAACTGGAATCCAACAGATGTAGAACTATGCATCTCATATTCAATTGCGGAATGATCCAGGTTTCATCTACAACACACTGGATGTGGAGCAGAAAATAATTCAAACTGAAGTCAAGAAACAAGACAAAAAGAAAAAGAAGCAATAACACAGCCTTCTTCGTGTTGGTGGACAGAGGAATAGAGAGCACCCTCAGTAAGTCTGCAGATGACACCGAGCTGTGTGGCACAGTCGACTTGCTAGAGGGCAGGGATGCCATCCAGAGGAACCTGGACAGGCTGGAGAGGTGGGCCCAGGCCAACCTCATGAAATTCAACAAGGCCAAGTGTAAGGTCCTGCACCTGGGTAGGCACAATCCCAAGCACAAATCCAGGCTGGGTGGGGAATGGCTGGAGAGCAGCCCTGAGGNCTTCACTGTAACAGTATATGAAAATAAAGAATTTTTATTAAATATGCACATAGCATATATTTAGATTAAGTTTCTCTGTCATGCACTCTATTTTAATTATAAGCTGATGGAAGTTGGTAAATTAAAATAAACACTAAAGAAATTAAAATATTGCTCATGATTCAATCTGAGAAAAAAAAAAAGTCAGGACTACTAACTGGGTCAACATTAAATTAGAGAGGAACCATAAAACACTATTCTAGTTTGTAATAGGGATCTGTGTGGTACTTGATGTATATCTTAGTGAAAATAAAAAGTGATTTGCTCTAGCTGTCTGCAAATTAGGAAGAAGTTAGTTCCTTGAAGTCAGTGATGCACTCAAATTTCTGAAGAAGTTAGTTCAGCAAATAATCATGACTATAGAACGTCGAGATATGAATGACAGCCAGAAGGACTTGGTTCCAACAAATAATACTTTTATGCAGGGTCTTGCTATTATTTCTGACAGAGGAAAATGTTTCTAACAGAAGAGTGACAGAAACAGTGTTGTTCAGCTTAACAGTGGCATACAATACTAGCTAAAATATATAACTACAGGCTACCATGTCAAAGACATTTCTTCCATGGGCCTTCATGTCTGCAGAACTGATACTGCAGTCAACTCCACATGAATCCTGGCAATAAGCTAGGTGTTTTATGTGTTCTTGCTCCAAAAATTTATATACTATTTATGTTATATGCTAAGTGTGAAAATTACACCTACCTGAATGTCTAAGAGATTTTCAAAACACTGACAAAAAGCTAAACTAAGGCAGCTAACAGTAATCATTGTGAAAACTGAAGGCTTAAGGCAACATTTTAAAGCCAGTGAGGAACATATGTATAGTATATGAAGAGTGAAAAGATCAGTAGGATTTTTGAAGTTTGCTCAAAATATCAGAGGATAAATTCCTAATGACTAAGTAAACAGAATCACGGAATCACAGAATGATAGAGATTGGGCTGTATTGGGATCTCTGGAGATCACCTAGTTCAACTCTATTTCCAGAACAGGTTGCATGGAATGGTGGATAAAGGATAATTAGAACAAAGTGTTAATTGCATCTTTATCATGCTTCTGGATTTATTTTGTTCGGTTAAAGCTTAATAGTTCAAACTTTTCATCGTTACTAATGTGACAGAGCAAATTCATACTGCATGACATCCAAAACCAAGGGATTTGCAGGGAATCATAGAATGGCATCGGTTGGAAGGGACCTTAATGATCATTTACTCCAACCTCCCTTCCATAAGCTGGGAGACTTCTCAACTCAGCTACTTAAGAACTCATCAAACCTGGCCTTGAACATCCCCAGGAAGGAGGCATCCACAAACTCCCCAAGTAGTCTATTCCAAGTCCCACCACCCTCATATTGAAGAACTTCTTTCTAAGATCTAGTCTAAACCTACTGTCCATCAGAGAGTAGGTTTCCATTCCACCTTATCCTATTGCTAGACACCCTTATGAAAAGTCTCTCTACAGCCTCCCTATAGGATCTTTTCAGGTATTGGAAGAGTAAGGTAAGGTAAGGTAAGGTAAGGTAAGGTAAGTTAAGGTAAGGTAAGGTAAGGTCCCCCCAGAGTCTCTCTTCTCCAAGCTGAACAACCCCAGCTCCCTCAGCCTATCCTCATAGCAGAGATATTCCAGCTCTTGGATCATCTTTGTGGTCCTCTGCTAGACTCGCTCCAACAACTGTGTCCTTCTTATGATAGAGATAGCAGAGGGATAGTACCACATCATGCTATAAAGTATATAACAAACTACAGATTAAAAGAAAAAAAACAACCAAAAAACACATACCCTATTTCTTAATCTGCTGCTTCTCCAAAGCATCAAAGCAGAAACATTTACAGAAAGGACTTTATTACAGCCTTCCTAAAAGACAGGATTGCATGACCCCAGAGGATGTAATGTATTCCATAAGGAAGAATAACACGATAGATAGCACATATAAATAAGATGTATTATAAATGTACTTTGTAAAACTTTTAACTGATCCTTTTAATCATTCCTGTACCCCTTGCACCTGCACTAGTCAGGAAGGAAGGCTTCTTCGCTCTGCCATGAGCTGTCCTTTCAGCACCACAACCTGCCCCATCACCAGCAGCTATGGCACTACTTCAACAACTCCAGCAGTCCAATACGCTCCAGAGATATGTTTAAAGACACAAGTTCAACTATTCAAATGGAGAGCTAAGTTACACATACGTAAAAGCAGGTATTTACAATGAACTAGAAACAATTCTATAAACCACTATTTTCATAAGAGAAAATGAAGAAATTTCTTAAGAATTAGCTATTTGTTAAATCACTACGTGTTGTAAAATCCTATCCGGTTGCAAAGCAAGAAATCATTTCAGCTAAACAACTGAACATGTATAACAGAATACCATTAAACAGACAACTAATTATACCCAATTTCACATTGCAAAACTTGTTTATATAGGTGATAAGGGTAGATTTTCCTTCCAAAAAGTCCATGTGATGGAAAACTCCTTCTCTGTAAGCACTGATGAGATCATCTGCAGCAATACCATTGATGTATTGCAGAATAATGATTCTTAATGAACAGAAGAAAATGGGGGGAAAAAAACCCAACCCCTCAAAAAAAAATAAAATCAAACTTAAACTGTAAATCTACAATCACTTTTTTTTTTCCTTGTCTCTTTTTTTTTTTCCTGTCTCTTTTTTTTTTCCCTCCTTTTGTTTGTTTGGGTTTTTTTGTTTCTTTCTTTTAGGTCAACTATGCTCATACACGACAACAAAAGACCAGAAAATTAAAAAACATCACTAACTACTCATTAAGTCATAGAAATCATTCCAAAGTCATTACCATCTTCTGTGGAATGTTTATACCTATGAGCACTTCTGCAAATTTCAGATGTAATTAAAGTATAATACTTAGGAAGAAAATATCTGTACTCCTCGTTGATACAATGAAGAGATTGTTCATGCTGGAAAGTTCAGAACTCCACCTTGTGGTGATAATTTAAACTATAAATCAAAAAACAACGGGAGTTGGAACACAAACACAATCAGAGGACCCAGGAGAAATTGAAGCCTGAACTATGGTGAATAAATGCTGTGAGGGCTCATTTGGAAAAGCTTTCACATTCACTTAAGACACTTAAGTCAAAGTAAAATGTTTTCTTTATTTTGGGAACAAATCTGCAGAACAATGTAACATGTAACATTCACTAATATTAATAGGCATCTATCACTGTTCCACTTTTTCTGTTAAGCTAAATGACTGAAAGTTGGCAGGCACCCATATTTACAGTGAATACTGTATGGATTCCTTTATCTTTGCTAAACATTTTGCTGGACTTGAATTCTTGAGGAAATCCAGACTGACCATTTCTCACCACAGGCTGCAATAATAGCGGATAGTAAACAGCATGCATTCCATCACCTGGTGTTCCTTTGTGAAAAACAAATACTTTGCTAGTGAAACATCCACCACCTTCTTATAGTACTAAAATACTATGAAAGGAATATGGGTTCTAAGTTTCTGGAAATTTTCTCCAACTTAAAATAAAATTATCATAGTATCACACTGATGCAGAGAGGCTGAAAAATGCATATGCGCATATAAAAAGGTCTCAGGCACTGTCATTTTCTTCCCAAGGCTATGAAAAAAAAACAATCAAACAAAAGAAAGCAGCAAATAACTTGATGTTTTAATTTATAATGTAGTGGTGTAGTTTTCATTATATAGAATAAGAGGCTAAGTGCAACAAGTTAGCTAAGCAAGTCAATATACCAAGTTCCTACAATTTTATAGATGCTGTGATTTATCGGTTTATTTTTGGATCCCTGTTTCCTTTCACTATAATGATGAGTTGTAACTGAATATCTACTGCTGATGTACCTTTGTAGAAAACAATCTGAATTAGCTCAGCTATTTAAAATAAAACAAAATACTAAAAAACTGCCTACTATACTGTTTTGCTTGTTTGCCTGCTTACAGTATTAGTTCACTAATTAATTTACATGGGAAAATCACTACCATGCCACAGAATGCCTTTCCCTCAAGAAACAGCCACTATTTGAACCTCTTCACTCATAGAAATGCTTGAGGTAAAAAAACAATGAATCTAGCCTGCCAGCAATCCTCAGCTTTTCTGTGTAAGTAGCAAACCCCCATTCCTGGTTAGACATGCCTTCACTACTGGAAGTACCAGTGTGTTGCAAGAGATATGAATAGCTTTACATATTATCACAAACAAACTGAAGGAGAAGACATCATCAACCATTCCTTTGTGTGCATTCCTAAGTCCTCATACACCATCAGAAGTTTCCTGCAGAAGGAAGACGCAGATAGCAAAGACACTCTCTTAATCTTCTTACAGAAGACATTAGAAATAGTCTTAAAAAAAAAATCCTTCCTGTTCCTACTGTACATCAAATCATTGTCCCTTAATAGCTCACACTAAAATTAATGTCTGCATGCAAGTGGTATCCACCCCTGCATTAGCTATTATTTTCAAAGACCATTGTATAAAGCTTGAAAAACAAGCACCAAATCTTCCTCACAAATAAGTTTGTTCATACCTGTCCTGAAATACAGTCTCATGGAATACCATATTAAATGACTCTTTAAAAGGAATCCATTACTACAAATAAATGCACACAAACCAAACACACAAACCACATACATGCTGGTATAGATCTATCCTGACATGAAACTAGTATAGCAAAAGCAATAAATAGCTTGCTTACAAGGGTTGCATACAATTGTAAAGAGTCAGGTCATGATAGAGAAAAAAAAAAAATATATATATATATACACCCACCAAAGAAGAAACAAATCTGTAAAGCAGCTATAAAGAACACTAAGCTTTTATTAGTTTTTTAGCATGGCTGCCTCTTAATAAAATGTTGCTAAGTGTTATTCTGTGCTGCACAAAGAAAGCAACAAGAATGAAGGCCTGCCAAACGAACGCATTCAATTGCAGCAGAATGATGCAAGACAAGAAAGGTTTCAGTGCAAGGAACAAAATAATTTTCTTATCTTTTTTTTGGTTCTTATAAACACCAATGCACCCTAACTTGAAGCAGTTATTTTAAAATAGAGTTTAGGCTATGAATTACTGAAACGTAATAGACATTAGGCAGGAACAAAACCACATCATATCAACGCTTCTCCAAACTCCAAACATTTAAATTTGCACTTTTATGTGCATCAGCTACCAGGGTCATAAAAGTTTCCTATCCCCTTCTCCATTCGGTCTCATTTTTTCCCCAGCGAGAAACCTCCCTCTCTCTGCTACGCTTGGATTCCTACTGCTGTTAGGTTTCACAGTTCCCTTGACAACAGAAAAGTAGACAGAACTTTCCTTTGGGACTCCCACACTTCTGTATCTTATCAATTTCCAAGTTCAAAACTCACCAGATACTTGTCGGGGGAGGGGGGGGGGGGTTGTTAGGTTTTTCGTTTTGTTTGCTTTGTTTTTTACATTTTATGCAGCATTCTCTCTGGTGGTAGAGAACACCAAGTAAAGCTCTATACTGGATTGTTACCTTCTTGGCTGTGAGGGTGTTACATGGCTTGTAAATGTATTATTTTTGTTTCAGTATGTCAAATGCTCACTCTCAAGGACAGTTTATGCATACTGTGTCTGTGATGGTACTTTCTATTACAATTTTATGACACAATGAATTCTAGAGAGGGAATCCACTTACTAAGTGAGAAATTCTTGTCTCATCAAACTTAGCCTTTATGTCTTTATCACTGCCAAATTTCTACACCATAGAATAACCATAGTTCATGGAAGCCATTGCTTTTGTTGGTACTATTCAGTGTGGACTGCTGTAATTATAGATTTCCTTCGACCAAGCAGGATTTTTTTTTTTCAGTTCCTCAGAGATTCCACTCATCTGCTAAGGATCAAGGAGCTCAGCCAAACAGTGTCTCGCTACCTTCTATTGTGCTGACCTCAGGTATTGCAACTATGATACTGTCAATTCATGTGTTATGTTCATTTTCCACATATATCAAATTTATCAAATATTTCTTAAATATGTGGCTAAAGTCATAGGGACCTTTCCTTTATGTGAAAAAAATGCAGACAATAATGCAAAGCAGCACATTAGAATTATAGAATGGTAAGGTTGGAAGGGACCTCAAGGATCATCTAGTTCCAACCCCCTGCCATAGGCAGGGACACCTCCCACTAGGACAGGTCACTCAAGGCCTTGTCCAACATGGCCTTGAACACCTCCAGGGAGGGAGCAGCCACAACNCTACCATTCCTAAAGCAGCTTCATTCAAAACTAGGAAATTTAGATGTTTTTCCCTTTAAAAGATGGTTTCTCATCAGACCATCTTCTCATTTGGGTATGATCTCATTTCCATGAAGCAGTAAGTATTTCTGCTTATGGATGACAACTTTAGAATGATTGACACTAGAATGGCTTTATTTAGACTTAAAAGAATAAGCACAGAAACTGACATAAAGGTTAGCTATGATTGTATTTTTGAGGTATTTCAAAATTTTATACATAGATAAATACATACACTCTATTTAAATACACAGTTTATTTACAGAAGTTTCATGTAGGTTTAAAACCAAAGCAAATTAAGTACTAGCTGAATCCAGATATGATAATCAGATAATTCACTTGTTAGTTTAGTGGTTTAATATTGAAATAAATTAAGATAATAATAACTTGTTATAAAGGTCATATTTTATTTGTAAATAAGATAATTTATTACCAAAAGCATTACCATTCATCTGACTCAAAATCTAGTTTAATCTAATTATCATCTCTTTTCAGATCCATGGTACAAATGCATAAACTGTAATTTTTTTAAAATAAATATAAATATGCCTCAACTGAATTTCAATTTCCAAGAAATTACTGGTTTGGTTAAACTAATAGTATTTATGTGAGAAAAATATGCCAATACTGAGTATAATGCCTTTTTTTTTTTTTTTTTAATTTATTGGTAGAAAATTACTGAGCATAGAAAACCTTATTACTTCTGGGAAAGAAGGAGAAGGTACCAGAAATTCATTTGAAAAATTCACAAGAAAGTGTAGTACTGACTGCTGCACTTATTATAAGTGCCAAGGAAATGGAAATAATAATCAGCAGCTACAGATGTTCTCAAACAGTTAAAATATTCAAGGTGAAAGGATGAATCTGCTTCTGAAAAGCTGTTTTGTGGCATCAGACAAATTCCTGTCATCTTCTCAAATCTCACTACCCCATTATTCCTAACTTCAAGTTATCCCAGATTTGCTCACAGGATTTTCTTAAGTTCCCAGCTCTGCAGTAAAAATAATTAGGCATAAAAAAACTCCCGTATACTCTGAAGGGCAGTTGTCATCAGTTACTTGTGCAGGCACAATATAAACACAACAACTGTTTCCAATTTGGTGCATGGCTCAAAGCAGATGCAAACATTCCATTTGTGGTTGTTGGCAGAGGCAGGGTAATAGACAGTATCTAACATCTACTGCTGTTAGCAATGTGCCAAAACAGTATTCTGCAGAAGAAAATGCTACCGTTCTCTTTGGAAACAGAAAATCAGACTAGTAGAAAACAGCACTTACTCATAAAAAAAAAAAAATTCTTCTGATTGTTTGGTTTGTATTCATAAAATGCTGATAAAGAGTGTCTCATTTGCATTTCAATAGTTAAAAAAAAATCACATTAATAGTGTCAATGTCCAATAGGCAGATCGAAAATACCCTTTACAAAAGCACGACGTTGAAGTGTAACACAGATGGGAAATGTAGAATTTTGTACATCACTGAACTAATAGAAGACAACTGGGGAAATAATGGAAGATAACTTCCCTGCCTTTATGTGCCTTTTACGTATTCTCACTGTTTAGAAGAGTTCTTTAACATAAAAAATCCCCAAGCTTTAGACAGACAATCCTAATTCATATTTTCAGACATGAAACTACAGGAAACTCAAATTCCTTCCAATATGTTACACAGATCTTAACCATTCAGCTGAATTACAGGAGACAATTGAGATTTCAAATCTTAAAATGGGAAGTGGCATGCTAACTGAAAGACTTCTAAAGATAGAAAGCTTACTGAGCCTTGAACTATAGAGCTCAGCATATAAAGTCTTCTCAGGAAAGCTGAACAAATAGGGTGATGTGAGAATAGAATTATAGTCATCTCCTAGGTCAGTACCAGAATATCTCCTATAGGTTACAACACTACAAATAGAGTGCTCTGTTAACTGAAACCTTTCTGATATACATATTTTACCATTAGCCTGTAGGTGCAGACACTGGCTGCTGGTTCATTTGCATGGCAGAGTAGTCAGTAGTCTCCAGCAATAATGAGACACACGATGCAAACGGCAACTACACAAATAACACTCCTTTTAAAAAGCAATTTCTGCTTACATTATCAATTCTCAATTGAGAATCTGGAAAGCATGTAAAATAAAATAAAATAAAATAAAATAAAATTTTAAAAATTAAAATAAAATAAAATAAAAAAAAATAAAATAAAGTAACACGACAAATTGTATAACCTGTTACAAAAAGCAAAGTCTACTTATTTTGTGTTTATTAGTCTGAGTAACTGCTTAATATTTTGGGATAGATGTGTTAATTTCTAAAAAATAAAAGCCATACTAATATAACCACCAAAACCACCAACGGGATCATTGTTAAATCATGAAAGACAGTACTTCTAAGTGGTAAGGATTTTCAGCCTAGAAGAGGGCAAATTTGGAGCTATGATGGTGGTTGAGAAAATCATAGTGTTTTGTGAGAGCTGATTGATAGGCATCAGCTATACCTTGACTCTTCCAGTGCAAGAGCTCCAGAGTATCAAATGAAGCTAGCAGCAGCTATGCTTTAGGGAAACAGAAGTACATAGTCCTCAATACAAGTTGGCTTGTGGAACACCTTGAGATATAGATGGATTCAAGAGGAGGGACAACTATGCAGAATAAAGTTTCAATGAGACTGAAAATCACATTGGGCTTAAGAAAATTAATCAGGAAAAAGCTGTAAAAGTTGTACTGTGAAATACTATACATGCTTGTCCTGTTTTCACTCCTCTTGAGCACCAACCTGTGAGTATTGTTGGAGACAGCACAGAAGAAGCAATGGACTGTTGCACTGAACCCATATGGCCATTTCTAGGTTCTTAAATACTTGCTTAAAAGCATCCATTTCCTTTGCAATAAATAGAACGAAGTAACCTCCCCCATGACATTATCCTTTATGCTTACATGTTCCACTTTCAATAGTGCTTATTCAAGAAACTATATGTAAAGTACTCCTGCTTATTAGTCTTCTTGAGGATGGCCATGACATTCTGTCAATGCACCTTCTCTTTCATCAGAAGTATGATTGGTGTCATGATAGTCCATCTTGCAAGTCAATGACATACTTGTATACATTTCTTCCGTTTAACAGGTCTCTGATGTCCCTACAGGGAAACTCCAATTGCCATCAAGGTACAGCAGCACGAAAGCCAATGGTGATTTAATAGTGGGGTAATACAGTTACATCATTTTGTGGCCTTTTGCACTACGTGGCACAGTCGACTTGCTAGAGGGCAGGGATGCCATCCAGAGGGACCTGGACAGGCTGGAGAGGTGGGCCCAAGCCAATCTCATGAAATTCAACAAGGCCAAGTGTAAGGTCCTGCACCTGGGTAGGCACAATCCCAAGCACAAATCCAGGCTGGGTGGGGAATGGCTGGAGAGCAGCCCTGAGGAAAAGGACCTGGGGGTCTGGGTTGATTAGCCTCAACATTAGCCTGCAGTGTGCACATGCAGCCCAGACAGCAACCGAGTCCTGGGCTGCATCAAGAGCAGCGTGGCCAGCAGGGCAAGGGAGGGGATTCTGCCCCTTTGCTCTGCACTCGTCAGACCCCATCTGGAGTACTGTGTGCAGTTNCTATGGTGAGGTGTTGAAACTAAATGATACTTGAGGCATCTTCCAACTTAAACATTTCTAGTTCTGGTTTAGCACAAGGGCTAATCTGTCTGCTCCCCCAACACAAAATTGAGGGCAAGAGTAACACACAAATCTCAGGGTTGAGATAAAGAGAAGAGAGTTTAAAATAACATGAGATATCATAATCACAATGCACAATTATCTTAGCTAATAATCTAATTGATCTAATAATACAATGCATGATTACCTTAGCTTAGCCTATTGCAAAAGCACAGTGAAATACATGGTAGGTGAGGAAATCAAAAACAGCATAAAATAAAAAGCCAAACCCAGCAGCTACCTGACTCCCACATGCCTCACTGTCATCTCTGTGGAAAAAAGAGCCCACACCCAAGAAGCCATAACCCAGATGCAGCAAGCAGAACAGGAAGCCTCTCATGCTGCAATCTGAACTTCAAGCCCCATAGTACTTTGCCTCAGTTAGCACTTTCATTTTTGAAGCTGGCATGACTGCAGCATGGTGTGAATAACAGCAGCAGGTTTGACTCAATCTACAACACCATCTCATTAAAAAGAATTCTTAGCATGTAAAATCCAAGCCTATTTCTTACTGCTACTTTCACTCTCCTTTGATAAATTAAAAATACAGAGGTTTTACAGTAGTTGCAGCTGTTGTCTTATGGTATTGTCCTGGGTTCAGCTAGGATAGGGTTAGGTTGGTTTCCTTGACATGAAGCCAGGACAAGACATAGCCAGGACAGCCAGCTGAAAACAACCAATAGATATTAAAAAACATGTTGATGTCATGTCTGCTGTATAAGGGAAAGGCTGGCCAGAGTCTTAGAGCTTGTAACTTTGACATGGCAATTCTTTATTCTTTCTCTTCCAGTTTTCATTCTCTTTTCTTGCAGCATCAGGAAACTTAAAGATATGAGTGTCCAGCATCTCTTTATATTGTTCTATTAAGGTCTCTTCATCTCAACCCACGGGGCTTTATTGGTTTTTTTTTGCTCCCAACTACCCTTCCTGTCCTGCTACAGGGTTGGTTAGGGAGAGCAGATGTGTGAGAGGCTCCTTGGAGCTCAGATGCCAGCTGGGTCTGAACCACGACAGGTATGCATCATAAATTACATTTAGCTGACTTTTGCCATTATGAATGCAATGAATGTCCTGCGGTGGCACACAAAGGGTGTAAATCACTTCTCTAGTACACAAAAAAATCTTTTTTTTTTTTTTTTTAATTTGAGTCATCCAAGTTTTTATTATTGGAAATAACTAACATTGCTGTGTTTTATTTTCTGATTTGATTGAATGCAGAAATCCCTTCTGTGAACATGCTATTTTTGTATTTAGATTGTCAGATTATCAACTTATCAAGTTTTTAGCTATTACCAAATTCAGGTTATGTTACCAAGATAGACATTTATTTCATTTATTTCTTCACTGCTGTGTAAGAGACAGCTTTTATTATTACTATTATGTTCACATCCTAGATTCCAAGAATTTTTTTTTACTTTTTAATAATCCTGAGAAATACAGAATGGGTTTATGATTAGTCAGAAGTCTGTTACGCAGTTTTACTTCATGCCTGTGTCTTCAAATTCAACAGATCAATGCCATGACTAAATTCATTACAGTACTTCAAATAGGATTTGTGACTTTTATACTTCACTATCAGTTATTAATCAAACCTATTGATTGTTCGTAACTAGGAAACTCACTTCTGATTTTAACAGAAGTGATGTTTTAATATAAACAGTTCAAGCATTTCATACATTATTCTGTAAACTTTTGTTTCAAATATTATACAAATGCTATAAAAATGCTGAAAAAAAAATAATGCAAATAGAATTTATGGAAAATAGAACAAAATTATGCTTTATACAGTCACAGTAAATTCTCATTGTAAAGACAAATGCATAAAGAATTTCCCTTCACAAAATGTCAGCTCTTCTTATTAAAAAGAAAAGGTCATTTGGTATTTAAAATGTTTCTATGCATGGGTTTGATACTTTGAATGGACTGAATAAATTCAAATAGATGTTTTCTTAGCATTAATAAGAATATAAATAAATGTAAATAAATAAACTGACCTATATTTAGCATTTCCCCTAGAGTGCAATCCCTAGACAGAACAGAAGGGTAGCTATCTGAAAAAAACATTGTTACATATGCCTAACTGTAAATGCTAAGTGCTTCCAAAACTGCTATGACTTAAAGTTTTTTGAAGACATTTGGGAATCCTTTTTCTTTGGTGCCTATTCAAATAATTTTATTCTTTAAACAGATCATATATATCCTTTCTCTGTGGGTCACAACAATTAAGCAATAAATCACTTAAATATGCTTAAGTTCTTACGGTTTTATTTGACTCATTTCCACAGAGTTACTCAGAGGGAGAATTCAGAAGAATTCTCCTGAAAACAAGATAAAAATATCTAAAATTTAACTCAATTGTATTTTTCAGTAAGGTATACTGTAATGTAACCTCATTAGGACATTTGCCTATAGTCAGGATGATACATCCCTTTATATCCATTCCTATCCTAGCTTAGGTCCACATTGATTCTGTCTCTAAAGAAGATGAAACCATTAGATTTAGTAGAAATGGTATCTGTTGTCATAGAGCCCACTGCTGTGCTCACAGTATTAATATCAGAATCCTGAGATGGATTTCCATCTACTCAACTCAGAAAAACAAATCTGTCTCCCCAGCACCCATAGTAATCACTTGTATGAAATACTTCCTATCTGTTTTCTTGAAACTAGACTACTATATAACCACGAGAGCAAGCAACACTGATTCTAGAACAGTAGTAGCTAAAAGCAGAAAAGTGTTAATTTGTTCAAGGTCTAATGCCAAACAGATATGCATTCAAGAACTGCATTTGAGACTATGCTGGTTTGAGGCTAATTGGAATATTTTAATGGAGAAAATTATACTATANAATCTATAGCTCATACAAACTCATTGCTCAAACCATTCAACTAAAATGAAATATTGCACTTTTTCTGTCCTGGCACCATCCTTTGTTGGCATGCAAGTTCAACTTCAAGAAGAAACAGCTGAAGAACTCTTAACTGGGACACCTACAGTCTGGTTTCCAGACCACTTTAGAAATGCAGAAGGTGAAATACAATCTTCTTTCACCTACTAGGCTTTTATTCATTAGCTATTATGCAAAATCTTGAGTGGTAAGTACTACCACTCCCAAAGAAAAGTAGGCAGATAGGATCTTAAACGTATGGAAGACATTTCTGATATTTAGGACTTAAATGTATGAAAGATATTTCTGATGTTTAGGATCTTAAATGTATGGAAGATACTTCTGATATTTTCCTACTGACTTGATGAAAAATAAAGTAAAATGGCTTCTGCATATGCAGTCAAAAGGCAGATACCTATGAAAAACACAAACTTTGCATATAATTTTTGAAAGTATAGCTAAAGTATGTGTTTTGTTTTATGGCAACTTCCAGAACAATTGCTTGCAATGAATTTGGGTTGTTCAATAAGAACAATTGTTTGTAAATATATTGTAAATTGATTGTAAATGTAACTTACAAGTCAAGAACTACAAGTACACTGCTGTTATAGGAGGATAATAGGCTGTCATTCTAAGGGCTATATTTTAAACATTTTACGAATTAAAAACAAAGAAGAAATTAAATTGTCAACATTAATTACTTCTCTCAGCTATCCATTAGGTAAAGTCCTATTTTCCGTAAGACCCACTCAGAGAAAAAAAGAAACAAACAAACAAACAAAAAAAACCACAACAACAAAACAAAACAAATATGTTTGCAATAATTTGTGAATTTCTTGGGGTCCTGAGTACACTTTCCCCTCCTGGGGTTCAACCACATCTGCTGAAGTTGAGTCCTGGTATGGAACAGCTGCATAATCTCAGTTCAGGCTGCTGTGAATAGGGATGGCTTTCACATGTTTTTGCTGAGAAGCTACATCTGAGATAAAGTGCAAAAAGTACAGAGTAAGATGCAACTTGAGACCCTGTCATAAAATTATTTTTTGTAATAGTCAGAGCATTTCATAAACTTCAGATAAGGTAATGTACAAAAGAGATTTAATGTAACACGTAATGTCTTTACTATTAAACTCAGATATAAATTAACTGGTACAAAGAGGATTAGTCCCACACAACTTTCAGCTTTGAAAATCTTACAGCTTCAGCTGCTCATCTACACTCCCTCTAACCTTAAAGGGAAGGTGGGCACCCTAGATGGTTTCACTCAGACTCCTACATGAAGATGCCTACCTCTCTCCTCCAAGATAAAACACAGCCTAGATTTTTAGCTGTGTTGCTGGACCTACAGTGGTCTGAGAATATAGATGACACAAAGTTTGTAGGTAAAGATGTAATATTTTTATATAGTTAGTATTCTACTTCATTGCTCATTAGTCTAGAATGCTACTATCGCACAGATAGTATTCCAGCTAGTTGGTGTTATCATGCCTTGACCTTTGTGCATTCTTCAGCTGAAGGTAGATCTCTGTTGGAAGCAGCTAAAGATGAGGTGAGTCACACTGAATGAGCACACTGGTATGGAACTTCAAAGCACCAGTGCACGTACTTGCAAAGGAAGACTAACTACTGTAGTTACAGATACATAATAAAATGCCAGCTGGAAAAACAACAACAAAAAAGGATTCCAGTATTTAAGGTACACTTACATGAAGATTAAATTAGCACTGATTGCAGTACTTGGACAGTGAGAAAAGACTGCACAGCAATAAATTCCCTACCCCATTATAAGAAATATAGGTCCATGCAGTGGTAATGAGGTGAAGAGAGGATTATATATTCTCACCTACCAATCCAGTCTGTACTGAATAATGAAACGAGGTTTGCTCACAGTCATGAAGTCCTTAACTCAATCTTCTCTGTAAATGCTCAGCAGAAATGTCTTCTGTATTGTCTGGATTTTTAGGATTATTTAACCTCATCCATAGGAAGGTTTTATGCATTATAAAGTTAATACTCTAATTTTAAATGCCAGATCTTGATATAAGAAGAAATTCATTTGGTTGTTTGTACATGGTTTTGTGGGCTTGTCTAAACAGTTCGGTGTAGAATGTAGCTCATAAGCACATCCTACACTGCAAGCTGTTCAGAGTGGGACTTGTCCATGATCCAGCAGCTATTAAGTTATGTTTGCAGACAACTGTGCCTGTGTTAATGAATCCTTCCTCATATCTGAGTATCTAGATACCCAAAAGAGTATAAACTATGGGGATTGTGACATGATTGTATTGTTTTGAGGTCACGAAGCTTTCTTTAAAATTAAAATGTCTGTTTATAGCAATAACTGACCATATTCTCAGTGGTAATTCTTATACATTGCAGTGAGTTGACTGACCAGTCAGCCCTCTTTATGGCTCCCTCTCCTCATCTGGAGCACCTCTTCCCTCCCCTTCACTGATCTTGGTGTCTGTAGAGTTGTTTCTCTCACATATTCTCTGTACTGTTTTCTGGCTGGTGCTGCTGTTGCACAGGGTTTCATTCCCCTTCTTAAATATGTTAACACAGAGGCACTACCACTGCACTGGTGGGCTTGGCCTTGGTCAGCAGTGAGTCCATCTTGGAACTGGCTGGCATTGGCTCATCAGACATAGGGGAAGCTTCTAGCAGGTCCCCACAGAAACCATCGCTGTGCTGCGCTCACAACAAAAGCTTTGCCACACCAATCCCATACGCACGTTTAGCTACAACTGTACAGAATAAAATTAATCTTTTCTAATCATACTATTTCAAGCTTATATTTCATTTCCATCAGAGGAATATTACTAGCTGTCAACCTGTCAAAACAGACAGGTCAGTGAAAAAAACTAGCTAAAACAAAGTTTGCTTTTCTGGGTTCTGTTTGGGTTTCATAAACATTTCGGATATAAAGAAGATCATTTTTCTGTTTTCTTTCTTAACACTGCATTCTGTTCTTGAAAACTATATAGCTGTAAGGATGTAAGTTACAAGGCAGAAAGAGATTCAAATTAAATTTCAATGAAGTGATTTTGCTCTAGGAAATTCAGGATTTTTATTCAACTTAGCAGAAGCATATCTATGCAACATATCTATTTTTAATTGAAGCAAACAGTTTACAGTTTCAGCTGAGACTGATCAAAATTGTTTTTTTCAAGGAAAAATAATATTCCTTAGGCACAATCAAATTTTACAACTCCTTTTAGAAGACCAAAGTGATTTAAAATGTTCATTAAATATATATCTGTATATACAAACACTCTCTACAAAGATTATGCTTGAATCTGCAGATAAAAGGGCCAAATTAAACACATACATGTGTATGAGGACATTTGGTCAAATTCTAGAGCAATCATAATTTCATGGTTTAATCTGTTAAGACAACAGTTTTTATTAATACTCATTTGTTACTTGTGAGATGTTGCTGACATAAATTGATGATTAAGCTGCTATGACCTTCACTGAACCTTAGTAATTCTCATTTACATTCTCATTAAAGCTGCATTTCAGTCTCATTTTTTTCAAATCTGTAATACCATCCTACTCAAATCTTCACAAAGTCTTCCTCAAGAGCAATTAACTGGTCTGATAAAAAAAAGTTTAATTATACATATATATATATATATATAAATAATATGAAAATGATTAAGTGGATACAGATAATCATGTTAAAATATATACAAGTATGTATTACGTATAAATATATTTTTCTTAAATCAGGCAAAATCAATGAGAAAATACTGGAATAGTATTGAAAATGCCACAGGGGAGTTATTATTTTAGATAATATAAACTACTTCAGTATTCCTCTCTAAATTCAATACTCCTATTTTTAAAATGCATTTAAATATGTTTGTTCCAGTATTTGATATGATTTTTGTGGTGGATAGTTAAGCACAGCAATTTGCTAGAATTCATTTACTGAGTCTTTCTTCATAACAGTCAGACAACAGAGTCCTGGGCTGCATCAAGAGCATCGTGGCCAGCAGGGCAAGGGAGGGGATTCTCCCCCTTTACTCTGCTCTCGTCAGACCCCATCTGGAGTACTGTGTACAGTNATTTTCAATGCACTGAATTTATCCTCAGAAAGAAAGTGTTTTCAAAACAGAACAGGTAAGTTTGTCTTCAGAACCTTAGCCTTTTCATATACTAAACCAATCTACATCTTATTTCTAATGGCATGCTGATGAGTCAACTATATGACAAAATTTGTTCTTGCAGCAAAGATCAGCAGTGTTCCTAATTTTGATTTTATGCTACTTTCAAAGACAGAAATCTGTGAAATAATCGACCTATATGGACAATTAGTATTTAAATAGAGACAAATGTAATAGCTCTTTGTCAGGCCTACTTTGACATTCATCATTGAAGTTAAATTCATTTTGAAATATATATATATATATATATATATATTGAAGGACCTAGTGAAATCAGTCCCTAACAAAACTGAATCCTGACAAAAATCATTATCAAAAAAAAGTAACGAGCACAACCCCCACATAAGTTCATTAATACATATTAGAACATCCTGACACTATTTCAAGCATCTTGTGCTCAGTAAAAAATGCTGATAGGGCATTTGAAATGATTGACCTAATTAAGCACATGTGAAGTGTACTCAACAAATTCTAACTAATTCCATATTCATGACTGTGCAGAGAGGAAAGGAAAAGAGCTAGATGAGTAAGGTGCACACCAGTGATGGGTAAACTGAAATACACTGGAAAGTATTGTTTTCCAGCCCCACAAACTGACACAAAACCCCAGATTACTAAATGTTTTGACTTCACATTGAAATGTTAATTCACACATGCTTCCAGGAGAATTTATCAAACAATATAAATCGATGTTCAGTCTCTGAGTATATATAATCCAATTAACTTAATTATAGAAAACTATCATGAAGCTGGTTATGTTTCTATGTCTAATTTTTAATAACTGTTTTCTATACAATGGCAGTTTCAGGTGGATATTGAGCAGTGACATCATCTGGATGAAGCCATACAAGTTATAGTAAGTATATTTGGAGGCCAGTTTTCTGTTTGTAACACAGCTACCCACATCCTGCACCCTGACTGTCTACCAGAGCCATTCCAGTAACCAGTTTTATCTTTCACATCTGGGTTTTTTTCCCCATTCTGGGTAGCAGAAAGAAGAAATGTGCTATGGTAACATCATTAGTATACAGTGTAAAAAATTTCATATCAAACTTTCTCCCTCTAGGCACTCAAGCGTAAGCATTTACAGTGAACAAAGAATGCATTTATGTATCTCCTGTCTCAAGCATTTCAGGAATAACCTTTCATTCTTTACCTTATTGAACTCCTTTCTTTACTTTGAATGGAGGAAGAATTTCTCTAACATCATTAAAGACCCAAGCAGACATGTCAAGTTGAGCAGATCCTATTGCAAAAATCCTTTTTGGAAAAGAAAATACTTTTAAAAATAATGTGACAATTTCTTGTACAAAATGAGACATCATTACTCCTGCAGTTGTCCATTGTTTATCACTAAAAGCCTTGGATGGTCACCTCTTGGAGGTCTTTTATGACTTCTCCTTGTGTCAAATAATTAAATCAAACTCATTTCTAAAAAAAATTCTTACACTTCATTATTATATTGAGCAACAGGCATATTAGTGTCAGTTATGTTAATACCTGTGGTATCATCAGATTGTTTTTGTCATATTGCATCTTCTTGAACTCGTTCCTTTTTGCCCACAGGCAAATTAAGAACATTAGTCAGCAACAATTCTCACCAGCTCTAAATGCCACTAGTACACAAAGTATGGAAACATTTTTTACTTCACATCTCTTCTTAGGGTGAACTAGATATTATTTCATGTATTTCTACAAATATCTTTGTGAAGATTTAATTTCAGACATTTACTGACATTGTTCTTTAAGGAATTCCCTATGACACTGCTACTAATGGGTCAGCATGTCTTAATGAATTATAGGAGTTAATATCAAGATCATATCTTTAACTTAATCATATTTTCAGATCAAGACTTCAGAGTTTTATATAGCTTATAGTTTATAAATAAAGATTCTGGTAATTAAAACCATAAACATGGCCTTAAGAATATACCAACTATGGCAGATGCAAGACTATTACTTTTGTATTTATAGAACTCACTCCAGAAATCTTCAGGAGCTTTCTAAAGTAGTTGTACAGCCTATAAACAAGTTCTGGAGCAATTATTTTGCTACTGCAGATTTAGATTTGAGGTGATATGAAGGTCAGTTCCTCATTTTGATTGACTTAGAAGTTGTTAAGAGACAGAACTCAGAAACTGCCTTATCTAATTCTTCATCCCATATTTTTGAAAACTTTCCTGTAAGTTTAAAGAGCACCATCACCTTTGAGAAGAATTTCAGAAAGGTGAGCTGATAATCTAACTTTAGACAAATTCCAAGCAGAACACAGCATTAAATGGAAGAACATAGAGCCCAGAAGGATGTTTGGTTTATTTCATTAACCTTCATATGAAACTAACCTGGTCATCTTCATTACAATGCGATACTAATGCTTCAGATATTTACAGGATAATCCATTCCACAAAGACTGGACCAAATATTCATATGTAGAGGGATTTTTTTTCCTACACTGATTCATGCAAGCTATAAAGTAAATAAATAAGTAACTTTCTAAATGTGCTTATATCATCTAAAAGAAGTCTCAGAATCAGTAAACAAAATTCCATTAAATGTGGCACTTCCAGGCTACGATCCAGACTTCTGCTAGATGAGAATGAATATTAGAAACAATACAAGAAAATTGTCCACCTGGCTTCAACACAACTCTACTTTTCATAGAAATTTGATCCATGCTGTTACTAGCCATTATGGTTTGTCTTGCATCTTTTTGCTCATTAGTGTAACTAATAAAGAAATTACTCCTTTGTTTAATAGAACAAGGCCATGATAAAAATATTTTCCTCATTATGCTGTAGAAAACAAGACTCCCCCTTTGCCACGAGCCTGATCACTCATTTTACTATAAATATTACCAATGTTCTTAAATTAAATGGTTAAAGGATTAATTCACATTGCCTAATAGGAAGGTTTGGATAAAAATCCACGGAAATAGTTGTCTTTTTGACAGTGTAAATATGCCCATTTATTGATTAATTAACTATGACACTTTAAATTGTGATGCATGTTTAAAGACTGCATTCTTGCATTTCTGTGCTTTGTACTTCACATTCAGCTAACCTTGGGTAGCAAGTCATAGAATCATAGAATCATAGAATGGTAAGGTTGGAAGGAGACCTCAAGAATCATCTAGTTCCAACCTCCTGCCATAGGCAGGGACACCTCCCACTAGCACAGNAGCATCAGTTAAAAATGTATCTTCTATTAAAAACTTCTGGGTATATTTTCTTCATTCAAGAGCTGCAAATTTTTCATCATGTGATAATTCAAACAAAGAAAGAATGCTGTAGGTCTGGCAGTTCTCCCATTTTGCCTTTAACTTCCTCGAAAGTTCCCAACCAGGGTTTGTTTGGCTTTAAATAATAGAGAACAAAAGAAACCATCACTGTGTCATCTGTTTCTCAGTTCTGATGCACTTATGCATTATTTGCACTATTATAAGGTCATTATTTTCCCCCTCAAAAGAAAAAAAAAGAAAGAGATATCCAAGGCTTGTGTCAGCCAGAAAATGCACTGAACTACTACTAAACTACACGGATAACCACTTAGAGAAAAAAATTGTATGTTTCTCATTTTTATCTCATCAGAATACAGCATGTCAATGAGAAGGAAAAACACCCCTTCTTTCATGAAAACTAGCAAGAAGAAATGTGATTTGTCTTTTGACTTGCAGTTATTTACAACTTAATTGTTTGCATGAAGATGAAGCACCACTTCAACCCACTCTAATGTTTCTCAGAACTGGAAAACTGGATCTATGTGAGTGTCTAAGTATTTACCCAGGTATCACACTGAGAAATGTGTTCTTATTTAGGTCATAAGGATTTACTTTGCTTGAGGACAATAGTACTAATGAGTATTAGAACTAACACACATGAACACTTAAAGACTGATACCACTATTCTACACCTGTAGTAAAGAGGTATGAAATAGGAGGCCATTAAGCTTAGGCTGCACCATTCCTACATATCTTATGTCCCTTCCATTCTGAACTCTTTCCCCATTATAATTAAATTTATCCTGTTAACAGATGCACCTGCGCGAGAGTTTGCACTTTATAACAAACACATAATTTCTAATTTTTGCATATTCTAATATTTGTTTTATAGAAAGACTTCATTTACAAATAAATTGATTATACAAATTACAATATGCTAATATTTAGTAGCAATATATTATCATGGAGTACACTGAATACTTTAAGGCTTCTTTCTCGGATATGAATATGATACTTTAACAGTACAGGAAAGTGTACACATACGTGGACAGGTTATGCATACCCTGCAGCAATAAACTGCACTTTCTTGAGGCCTTTGCATTTGATTTTTTTTTTTTAGTTTTATAGCTATAAATGATATTTACATGATTAAAAGCTGCAGATGAGATTTACATGATTAAAAGCTGCTAATGGCAAAAAAATTACATGAAAGGTACTTCGTGTACAGAATGAAAGGTAAAGCAAGACCTACTTCCTAAACACAGTCCTGCAGGCAATTACTCCTCAATAAAAGCTAAAAAAAATAATTTCACTCAAATATTTAGATGGAATCTGGTCACAATACTGGAAATGGATATCTGTGCATCATTAGAAAGTGAATGGAGTGCATTTATTGTGAAACATTTTCAGTCAGACAGTTCACCTTCCAGAACTCATTTCCTTTCATATTTTAAAGTTAAAAGCATGAGATAGATTGCACACTTACTCATATCCAGGCAATATTGGTGAGTCAAATGAGTTTGAAAACTTACATTGCTGAGGTATTTGCTGGTGAATATATTCTAGGGTTCAAACATTTTAATGAGAGTTCAGCGTAGTCTGCACTCTGAGGGATCTGGTTGTGCCAGACTGGTGAGTGAAGCCATGTCAAGCTTTTAAGTTTGGACCAAATTACCTCTCCTGTATACTAAATTTTAGTTACGTCACATAACCACAGAATATATCTGGTTAGAGGAGACCCTCAAGATCATCTAGTCAAACCTTTGTCCTAACATGAGTAGGATTAGTAGTGCACTGAGGAAACCAAGCAAATTGATCTCATCATGTCAGCACTTCGTAAAAGATTAGCAGGGAGAAGATTAATAATAATCTCTGAGTAATAAATACAGTGATAAATCTCTTTAAATAATAAAATATTATATGAATAAGCTAGCTCTCGAGAAAAAAAATTTAGAACCTTACAAAATATTATCTTTACTGTTTTATTTTACTACTTTAAAAAAAAATTACTGTTTCTACAAAATGCATCTGTATTGATGGTAAATAGCTACATCCAACTGGATTTAATCATTACAGAATACGCTGCAATATTTTCTTGATTTTATGTATGTTTACATTGATTCCAAGGTTAGAATTTTAGAATTTTAGACATGATTCAGCATTGATCTCTCATCTAATCTCAAAGTACATATCCAAATCTAATTTTTATGCATGACTTAATTGTACAAGAATATTATGAAAACTCATTTTGGTTCTGTAGCTTAAGTGAAAGTTTTAATTACTGGCATTGTGGTTATATTTGCTAATTTTTAAATGATAAAGAATAAGACAGTTTAAAAAAACCCTAAGACATTCTTTAAAGCAACAGAAGCCCCCAAATACTTAAAATATCACTTTTTAGAAGGTTGTTCCAAAAGCAGAAATGAAACTTATAGCAGGAAAAAAAGAATCTGGCTGCAAACACACAGGAATAAACCCAAATACACCTCCTGATAGGTCTTTTTACAGAAAGATAGGAAGGGATTAACATTGTGCTAAATATAATTAACAGTTATTTCTTTTTCTTGCTTTAATGCACGTTGTAATTAAACTAGAATCTTTCTTTGCAACAGTTTGTGTACTGAAACCAAGCATCCTTCTTTGTGGGATATTAATGATGGCATAATTAACTACAATAATTTCACGTAGGCTATTAGTTACAAGGTTCACCAAGTGAACCATTGCTTTCCAGAGGAAAGAATCATAGCTGTTCACACTTTTTAACTTCTATTTTTTTTCATTTTTGCAAGAAATATCATCTAATAGTCATCAGTATCTTACTGAGCTTAGTGCCTCCAGTCCTTAACGTATTAAGTCCTTAAGATACTCACTGATCAGTGAGTATCCTCCTTTTTTAATCAGTTTTAAATCCTTGTAAGTAAAACAACTTATTCTATTATCACTTACTACTAGACAATTCTTTAAAAAAATTATTTACCATCATTTGATCTCACTTCCACCCTTTGTACTCAGAACTTCCTGCCCTAAGTTGCAAAGCTCTCACAAAAGTAATTGTATTTTCTCTGTCATACTATGTTCATGCAAGGATGGCATCTATGTTTCTGCTGCCAGTCAGAATCTATGAAGTCAGCATCTCCTCCAACCTTGTTTCTCTTGCTGTCATACATAACAGCAGAAATCAAGTAATAAAAAGCTTAACAACCAAATATTTCACACTTGCTTGTTCTAAAACCTCTAATTATCTTTGTTATCCACTCTCTTTTAGCTTATCTGCTATTTGTCATCTTCTAATCTTTTAAGTTATTAGCTCTTCATTACCCATGTGAATGGTATCCTAACAAATGGAGTCTGAACTAATTGAGTTATCCATTACCAGCCATTAATGCAATAAATACTAAATATATTGTTATTACCACAACTGCAAAAAAGTTATGTGCATTCCTTTATTGCCATGCCTCTATTTTAGAACCCTCCAGCAACAATTAGGCGATATTTGAGGTAAATGAGGCACAAAATAACTATTGTGCCTTTCTGGCCTTAGCCTAGAAATGTTGCAAAGCTGCTTAAAATGAGCTCACTCAAAGAGGGCTAATTACTGACAGCAATGTCATTTCCCCATCCTAACTTAGAAGTGGCTCCTCTTTGACCGTTGGCCCAGGCAATAGTGACTCACCATTTCTAAAACTGGAGGAAGGATGATTTTTTTGGAAGCAATATGAGCAGAAAGGCAGCCCTTGCCTTCCTGCTTGACCTAGGGAGAGAGCAGCTTCAGGAGGAGGCAAGTCTCCTTTAAAGAGCTCCTCGCTGTGTTGACTCAGTTCTAAAGATGACAAATATGAATCAAAACATTAGTATCTTGCAGAGAAATTAAGATAATTAAGAAGGCTGATAAACTGTTTAGCATTAAATTCAGTGTTTAATAAATACTGTATCTAGTAAATGTAAACACATATTAATTGTTGAGTCTTTCTGATATTAATGAAAATAATTCCCTACTTTTGTTTTTTGTCTTTTCATTGTTGATTTAGAAACATCTACACAGGGGTTCTCAACTCAACGCATTATTATGTGGTTTTTTTTACTTTTCTTTTTGCATCTTTCTTCTGAGACTACTTTTGCTGTTTATGGACATTAATAAAGGAAACTAGGACTTGTAAGAGTAATTTCTTTTCTTTTTTTTTAATTGTTATATAATGAAATGTCACCAGCTATTGAAGAAAATTTTGTTGCATTTTAAGTATACCTGTCTGATTTAACTTCAAGCTAAATGTGTATGAACTCAGGATCAGTCTAAAGTTTAGGAAGAAAAGCTGATTATTAAGTTAAATAGAAATAAATGTTTGATGAAGGACTTAAAAGAAACTCTATTTGGAAGTTCCAAAGTGACACAAGATAAATTTCATTTTCAGAATCGGTCTAAGATACTTACTGTATTTTAAATTACTGAACTCACACAGTTCACAAATACATAATCAAGATAACTTTAAATGTGGTACAATTAATCCAGTCTCAGAAGCCAGACTTCAGTATAGACTGTATAGAGGTAAGTATTTATCCAGCTTTTCAGAGTCACTAGTCTGCTCCAAGCAACATATTGCCATAGCAAAACCAGTAAAAGCTCTTCCTTAGCCAGATTAAGAGCTAGTTTGTACCTATATGCAACCATAGGAAAATACAGAGGACTTCATCTATTAAGAGGTTCAGTGATATGGTTATACACCCTACACGACACAATCCCTGGACAGACAGCACTTGGAGCAAGGACAGAATCTGCTTCTTCGTTGCCTCAAAGATTTTTAAATTCCATTTTGCACAGGGGCACTGTTACCTCAGAAGAGGTGGAATAGTTCATTCCTCTTGTCCTCCATGAAGCCCACTCTACAGGGTCACTGTTCAGAGTGGTTTTAGGTGGGCTTCAAAGCTCTCTTCAAGGCACAAGAGGACAACAAATGCAACCAGAAACCATGCATTTCACATTAAAAAATTAAGAAATACATATATATATATAAGTTGGATGAAGGACAGATATACAAATGCACATGTAAATCACCAAATTGACACATATTACCATCCATTAGAAAAGAGTCTGTGTAGCTGAAAAGACAGGATGCAGGTACTTGTGAAAGCGCAAGGTTTAGAGCAGGGCATACAAGTGCAGAGTGGCACTGCTGTGCAATGCTCACCTCTTTTTCACATCTCTGCACGGCCTGCTTGCTATCCAAAGCCTCATTCTCATCCATTTATTCAGGAACATTTGTAGTCCTGATACCAGCAGCTGTGTGAGTATAGCTACACCATAGGACATAAGAACTTTTCCTCTACCTCCTTATGGAGTAACCTGATATTCAAACTGCAGCATTTCTTCTCACAAACCAACACATTTTGAAGTTTAAAGATCTAACAAATGTTTTCTCCTAGATCAAAAGTTTTGCTTTGTGTCATCTGATCTTTTTTGTTTACCTGGGTAGTCTGTGTAACCTGCCTGCCTAATGCCAACTGCCCAAAGGAATCTGGCTATTTCTGTTTTAAAGAGCTGACCGACTTCTCTGCAAAAGTGTAGCTGCACAATACGAAAAGCACTTCCCATGACTGATTTTTTACATTTCTGGCTGAGGCAATGCTATGGATTTCATGTAAAGAAAGATGAGATTAAGAATCACTGGAACAAGAAGAGAAATAAACAGGATTGCATTTAAATAAATCAGTATGGTAATGGAAGAATGCTCTTTTGCATTTTAAATTAACATCTTAATCATTGGAAAATTTTGTGGTTAGGGTAGAGGGCAGTGTCGTGGTAGGCCTAAGAGGGCCAAAATAGGCTTATACATGTTCTGGCTTGCCCAGGCATGTTTTTCTGCTCTCCCTCTTTCTGTTTTGGGGAGAGCAACCGTGGGGAAAGAGGACAAAGAATCTGGAGCCACTAAGTCTGCGGTCTGTGTCCTGCCCAGACCCTGCGGTAAACAAGGCACACAGGGTTGCCTTGTGCAATGCCTGTGTTCTGCCCTAAAATGGTAAAGTGAGCCTATGGCTTCACCTAATATGGTCAGGCTTGGCTAACTGTCATTTTGATTGGCTATCCTGTGTCCAAAGGCCCACTAGTCTCAGGCTGTATGGATAAAAGGAGATGAGCAGGGAGCACAGTGTGCACTTTGCCATTACAAGGTGTGTCTGCTATTATACCTGTGCTCCACTATTATATCTGCTCTATCCATGTCGAGACTGCACACCACAAGACATCTCCCTGCACCTGAAAGCCTCCTGCCCAGACAGAAGCCGTGGAGATAACACAGATCATCCAGAGAGCCAGGACCAGGTCAGAGCTTGTCTGCCTCCTTTTCCCAGCACCCAGAAGCCTGGGGAAACTCCAAAGCCTCTAACAGCTACCGACAGCAACCCAGCCAGGAGCTTTGGGTACTGTCGGATAATATTTTTGTGAGTAAATACCAAAAGCCTCTTGTAATCATTAATTGCCTTCTGCCATAAGCAGAAAGGAGCTCCTTGCATCCATCTACTGAGCAAGCAGTGTATTGACTGCAAGTGGTGCACTAACCACAAAGGCTTCTCTTTCAGTTTAATCGACTTCAATTAATGTATATATTTACTAGTTACTGCTAGATCCTATAATAACCTGCATATAGCTTCCATAAATGATGCCTAGAACCTGTTATTATTATTAAATTGGTGATCGGGGTGACACAAGTTCTGAATATTTAATATTAATAAACTATATTCATATTTTTTAAAATATCATCTCACAGTAATTAATTACCCCTTCCACTACAGGCAGGGAGAGCAGTTTAAGTTTTTCAGTTTATGCTCTCTGTCACCAAGTTACACCCATACAATCTTGAAAGCTACTTTAACTCAACCTCTAAGTAAAAATCACCGTGATGAACAGTAACACATTACAAAGAATTAGACAGTTTCCAAGTGGTTTGGATTTTTCTGCACATGACATAAATGAAAGTGGAAATTCCATGCACTCTCAATTCAAAATACTGTAGTTCAAATATCAACTGTTCAAAGCAAGCATTCCTGTATTTTCACCTAGTACCATCTTTAATACACCATCTAATAGTTAGATTTAGGTTTAATAAGGAAGAAAGAAACCAAGACCTGATAAAATACAGAAAAAGATGAAAAAATACGTTATAGTAAAATCCTAATCCCATTCAAATTAAAAGTTTAGTCCTGATCCAGTACTGCAAACATTTTTATTTTGTTGCACACAGCAAGCATATAAATAAAAATCAATGCAATTGATTGATTTTTTTTTCATACTTATGCAGACACATACTTCTGTGCTGTTTACCATGCCTTCACAAGTAACACATATAGAGCAGAAACAAGGATCAGACAGGGCATCATGTAAATACACTTTGAAAATAAGCAGAACCCTGAAGTTTAAGAGTTATCGCATGGCAGGTGGCTTAGACATCTGAGTTTCAGGAGAGCATACGCTACCATTTGCAAAATCTCTGTTTTTCTTAGTCCACAAGTAAATATCTTATGTGCCATCAATTCATGCCTTAGTCCATTGTGGGTTTATTGCACCATGTTAGATCATCACACTAATAAAACACACTCTGTTCCCTGGTGATCAAGTAACAGATTCATACTCCATCCTGCTGGCTACAAACCCTTGTCAAGGCCTACAACTACAGGATGAAATTGTGAGATACAGACACAGGATTTGTCTAGTGCATTCTGAGCATTCCCTATCATTATATACAGATGAATCACTGGTATCCTGAGGCAGCAAAAAACCTCAGTCACCAACTTTTCATACTGTTGCACCATGTTCTGAAATACACAATGAACTTCAGATTCTCCTTAGCCCCAGGCTAGGCTCATTACAAAGGTTGTTCTTTCTCTGCCCTACTTTCAGTTCATTTTATCATGCAGAGCTTAAAGCCCTTCTTCTAATTTATTTATTGGTCTGAACACCAAAGAAGTTTCCATTATGATCTGCAACCATAGCCATTTTTTAAATAGATTTTTAACTTAATATTTACCCAAAACTAGCAGACATAATACTTGCTAGTGTGTACAAAATACTGGCCAAGCCAAAAAGTCATTAAAAAATATGTAGATTCAATAACAGAAGGTAAAACAAAATAGAAAAGAGAGGCATAGTTGACTGATCTATTGAATTCCGAATTCCATTTCCTTGTTAGCACAGATAATAAGTAAACTAATGCAGATGTTAATTATGTATTTTCTCACACCACTGGCTCTGCAAGGTAGCCTGTAGCAGACTTTCTCCCTGCAACCCTGTTGATTGTTCTGAACAAAACTAAAAATGGTGAGGATTAGGTTGAATGCACCACTGAATGCACAGAAGAATCTGAAAATAATCATTCTCCAATAGGGACACTGAAATGTTTGGCAGCTTTTCCAAATGCCAGTACATGCCTACAGCCTCCCAAGTACAACGAAAGGAGTCCTCTCTTAGGGAATAGATTTACCTATATGCAGTACTTAAAATTGTCCAGTAAAATGGTTATACAAAACAGTCACTTCAGGGGAATTAAAAAGGTCATATTTCCAACAGTATTGCAGAGAACATTTGATGGAGGATGAAAGCGTATTAAGAACTTGCCACTTTAAAAGCACAACCTGGAGCACTACTGCCTCTGATAGTGGAAACACAAAATGTGAGATTAAAATAAATTCCAGTTTTAAATAACTAAGCAAAATAATTAGAAGTTATTAAAAAAACCTCACGTGTACCATGTTAAAAGAACACATATGTATGTATAAATATATACACCTAAAGAAGTACAAAAGCTCATACTGATTTCAATCTTTATGACATGTTTAAAAATAGAAAAAAGGCCCTTCAAATGGTGTGTTTGTAACAATTCAGATCAAAAACAGTATTAATATTCTCTTAGCTCAATACTATCTTACCCTAACTCTTAGAGGCATTACTTCTTGATGGTTTAACTGTTTAAATTTATGAATGTTATATTCTAAATACATAGAATATTTTGGTCTAGAAAAAAAACGAGTACCTTAAGAACTTGTGATGGTTTGGGAGTTCCCCACTCCCCCACACTTTTTAAAATCACCCAGACTAGGCTCAGCCAGCTGGAAGTTAAGGACTGAAGCTATATTTACAGCTTAGCACAATATACAAGCAGATATATATACACAATATACAGGAATATTTACAGAAATATGCAAGTTAAAGGTAATACAGAAAAACAACTCCCCTCCCAGAAATCAGAGGCCCCAGGAGGGGCTTCCAACCACCCTTCCACCTTCTCCCCACCCCTACACCTTACCCCAAGGTTTGCCTTACGCGCAAGGTGAGTTTGGAGGATCGGCCAGGGGGGTTAGAAGGAAAGTGGTTAGTGAGATTACTTGGCAGAGAGGAGAAGGTCAGAAGCTGCTAGACAGCCTGAGATGCTATGCCCCAGTGTCTGTGTTATCTATGTTTTGAGTTCTTATTCTTAATACATATCAGCAAGCCTATGAGTGAAGTAGACATCACCACTGTTTTCCTTTCCCAGCGTATAATATAATTATCTCCATTAAAATATTCCAATTATCCTCAGACCAGCACAGAACTATGCACTGCTTTTGGCTGCTTTTGGTTGCTTTTCCTATTTATTAATGACAACAAAAATACAGTAATTATTCTGTTTTTTAAAAGATAAAGCAAACAACTTCCACGTTCTTGAAAAAAATGCATATTTAATTGTTACTCCGTCAACATAGAATTTTGTTAAAATGAAAATCTGAGCTTAAATCTTAAAAACCCATTAGTGAAGAAAAAACAAAACAAAGCACCTCAGAACAATATAAAAATAAACAGCTAACAATTTTTTCAGATTTCTGGAAGTACTGTATTAGGAAAGATATGAAAGAAATAAAAGAATCAGTAGTCTCAATTAAGTCACTACTATGAATTTCACATCTGAGCAAGGCAACTTTCATCCTTACTACATGACCTTTGGCAGAAAATTGTCCTTTTTGAGGTCTACTATTCCCGTTTGAAGTCTAAGACAACCAATTTTTGATTGCCGAAAGGTTTTGATTGCACACTGACTGGAGACTCACATTCCACCTTCAGTTGCAATGGTATAGAAACAGCCCTGACTGTGAGTTTTTCACAGTTCTTCAGGAAATTATGCCAATAGATAGTATGACCGTTTACAATTCACATATTATAGAATCATAGAATGGTAAGGTTGGAAGGGACCTCAAAGATCATCTAGTTCCAACCCCCCGCCATAGGCAGGGACACCTCCCACTAGGACAGGTCACTCAAGGCCTTGTCCAACCTGACCTTGAACACCTCCAGGGAGGGAGCAGCCACAACCTCCCTGGGCAACCTGTTCCAGTGCCTCACCACCCTCACTGAAAAGAACTTCCTCCTAACGTCCAGTTTAAATCTACCCTTTGCCAGTTTAAACCCATTGCCCCTTGTCCTGTCATTGCAAGACTTTGTAAATAATCCCTCCCCAGCCTTCCTGTAGGCCCCCTTCAGATACTGGAAGGCTTCACATCTTTCCTTAAGCAACTGAAAACTGCTGCCACAAACTTGACTCTTAAAATCCTAAGGACTACTGGAGATGAGAGTTAGAAGAGTTGGAATTTTTTAGTCTTTATAGCATGACTGGGGAATAAAGATGGAATAAGCACATCCATATTTGACACTGCTCCCTTTGAGAAGCGGGACCTAGGGGTGGGTGGGATAGGATTATTTCATCTGAGATAATCTCAGAGATTGACCAGTTTAACCAGCAGGAAGATAAGGTGAGCTACTGCCTTTCTGTCTTCTCGCCCAGGAACAGAGGCAAAATGAAAAGCACAAACATAGTGGCTAAAGTCAGATCCCAAAGGATCAAAATCATTAAATGCATTTTCTATTACTTAGTAATGTTTTATCCCTGAAAAATGGTACTGTCCCAGTCACCACAAGTAGGTAATTTTTTTTTTTTCAATTTTCATAGTACATAGAAAATAATGGCCTGGAGACTAAAACAGCAGAGGATTACTGCCAAGAAATAAATTCATTATGTGGCAAAGTAGGTAGATAGGTACTTCATAGTGCTGCTGGATGCTGATAAGTAAAAAGGGGATTGGGTTACTCAGGCAGCAAAACAGAACAGAACCTGACCCCTATTGCTGTTCATGAAAATTTGTGACATTTGCTTTTTTCTGTATTCAAATGTAAGTTGAACTTTAAAGGAAAGCAATTCTGTCTCTTTACCTCACATTCAAATATGAGCTCAGGTTCAAATACTTTCTCCTTGTGAATAACAAACATTTATACTCAAAAGAAGTACACTTCAAAGATAAATATGCTTTCTAAAAAAGCATACCAGTGCAAGTCTTTGTTAAAAAGCAATCAGAAATAGAAACAAGGCACTTATTCTATATGGTGCTCGTCATTAAATTACCAAAAATGTAGATTTAATACTGGATAACAGCAGTTACACAGCACAGCTGGAACAATATTCTCAATAGCACTTCATAATGGTACAATCCTGCTACCATTAATATTTACTCGGACAAAATCACAGATGCTTTTGAAACCACAGCTTCATCTCCAGTCCTTTCTGCTTTGGACTTCTTATCACTTCAAAACAGGTAACATGCACATGGGAAAGCTTCTACTCCTAGGTACATCACTCTTTTCACTTTTGAGGCTTCATCTGTCCAGGTATCTGAACACCACAGTAAAAACCGAAATCTCTCATGGTAGACTCTGTCGTAGAAAATAAAATAAATAACCCAAGCATAAAATAAATAAACCTAGGCATATGCTGCTCTTTTCTTGCACTATGTAATACTGTTTATATTATATGAACCATACTTCAGTGTTTCTGCCACTTACATATACTTAAAAAATAATTTCTCTTGGTATATTATGTGGCTGTTAGAGACTGCACTCCCTTGAACCAGCATGGCAGGTTATGCTGGTACTTCTGCTGGTATTGAAGTACTTGGGGTTTACATCTTAGATGTTCAGGGCCTAATCATACACAGGAAGAGGTTTTCCTCTTGTCAGATGGGCAGAATACTCTAGCTGTTCTGTTGTCCAGGACACAGTTGCCTTTTGCTTCTTATTTGGTCAGTTCACCTAATAAAACTCTCTTTTGCATATCGAAATAAAAGATTTTTTTGAGACTGACAGCATTTGCAGTACAAAAGCTCCTGTTGCTGTATTCTTAAAGCACATTGTTGTGCTTCTTCACCACTTCATGCAGAGTTCTACAGTCTATATGTGGTTTCATTGACACAGCCTCAGTTAAACTTTAATGGCATTACTGGCTAAAGTTACAGGGGAGTGAACCTGAAAACTGTCTTGGTTCTGTTCCTTTAATTTCTGTGTTCTTACAAGAAAACAATCTAAATTATTACAGTAAATTCAATGTTTCATTTTATTCTTGTTTCCAAAATATGACACAGCATTCCCTTGGCTCAACATTCATTTGAACTGAAATAGATGAGAATGAACCTACATGCACTGAAGATTTGGAAAAAATGCTGTCAAGCCTACAGAAGTCTTACAGTGAAAAAAAGAATCTTTAATATTGGCCACTTGGGACAACCTGCATTGCTATTATTGATCAGGAGAGAAACTAAAAATATTACAATTTAGTATTAGCTAGAGAACCCAAACAAATGAAGGGTGGGAAAACAAACAAAAAAACATCAGCAGCTCTGCTATGAGGACAGGCTGAGAGAGTTGGGGCTCTTCAGCCTGGAGAAGAGAAGGCTTCCAGGACACCTTATAGTAGCCTTCCAGTATCTGAAGGGGGCCTAGAAGAAGGCCGGGGAGGGACTATTTACAAGGTCTTGCAATGACAGGACAAGGGGCAATGGGTGTAAACTGGCAGAGGGGAGATTTAAACTGGATGTTAGGAGGAAGTTCTTTACAGTGAGGGTGGTGAGGCACTGGAACAGGTTGCTCAGGGTGGTTGTGGCTGCTCCCTCCCTGCAGGTGTTCAAGGCGAGGTTGGACGAGGCCTTGAGTGACCGGTACTAGTGGGAGGGGTCGCTGCCTATGGCAGGGGGTTGGAACTAGACGATCCTTGAGGTCCCTTCCAGCCTTACCATTCTACGATTCTATGATGCTGTGGGATATGGTGTCAAATGCTTTGCTATCATTTCTGATAGATATATTTGTGCAATTTGCCTACAGACAAAAGTACCACACATAACTATACTGGGGTATAGCAAAGTCATTTAAAATTTCTGGAATCTTCAAAGTTTGATTGGAATGATACAAATGTTTACGTAAGACAGGGGTAAGAGCCAAGTTGACGTCAGCTAAAATGCATCCCCAGGAATGGTCCATAGCCATGTAACCATTTTAGGAGAAAATTTGCAAAAGAAAACTTCCTAACAAAGTGGTTATAATAGATCCTATACAATTGCACAATATGAAAAGTAAGACAATCTGGTCTTTTGAAATAATTGCTGTAAACCGTACAATTTATGAATGGCATAATTACAGTTCCACTACAGGCTATTTTTATTGGAAAGCTATTTACAATTTTATTCACTTAACAAACCTTACTCATCATTCAAAAATCTCAAAGACAGACAGATGACCTCCATTATATCCAGAAAAAAATGAGAGTTATTGTATTATATTACTTCAATTATCATTCGTGATGACACGTCCCATATTCTTAGCATCTTTCTTTTAAGGAGTAATTCCACAAATATCTATTACTGAGTGTATTACTTCTATTACTGCTATCATTTAAGCCAATAAAACAATTATGAAGCACTAGAACAAGTGGAAAATGTTTGTAAAAGCAGTAGTTTCCTAGTATGAGAAATGCCAGGGATTTCTTGCTTTGGATATGCTACATGGGGTTAAGAATAGTGACAGCACATGAAGTATTTACATTTTAAATAATTATCTCTCCTGTCAACTAATTGTATGAATCCACAAACTACTTAGACCATGTAGCTACATATAGCTCAGTTAAGTGAAGGAAGAGTCTGAAATTAATTCATAAATATTTTAACACTGATGAAATCTTTCACGTCCCTTTCATATCTTTCTTAGCCCTACTGATGTATCAGTACAGTCTGTATGATGATTTATGGGACAAACAGGTACTTTTGTTTCACCTACTATTCTGAAAGATACAGGGAATGGACCTTGTAGAAGTGGACAAAGCTTAAACAAGAGAAGATCCTTTCCACTGGCTTTGAACTCTGGTACTGCTAGATGAGAGGTTTGCTACTCCCATCACTGCTGGCATTAGAAGACTATCCCAGCTTACACACAGCCCAGCATGGGGCAGCCAAAGGAGTAACTACAGTACCTCAGCCCACAGAGGAGTTTCCTCTCTCCAGGGCTGGTGTTATCCGATCATTGAGCTCAAGTAGTCCCTAGCAGAGCAACAGTACTAATGAACAGCAATAACTATATTAACAAAGATTCACATTTTTTCTTGCAATGTATAAGCTTCATTCACTGCATGAAAAATGGACTGTAATTCAAAAGCATTAGAACTTTAAACCTGTATTTAAATAGTAATCATACTGATTAAACTATTGCACATTGGTTTTAATATCTGCCTTTCATCTATTCAGCACAGCTGAGTATCTTGTGTGAATAAATACTAAAATCTGCAAAGAACTCCACTGTCTCTCACCACAAATAACATGTTATAATTGCAGTTATTTTAATTTTGAGACATCATGTAATCTGCTAAACACAGAAGTTGAATAAGGCCTTTTGACTTGCAATATGCTGCAGCAAGTCATCTGCACATTACATTCTGTGAAAACTCTGTAAAGCCACCATAAAAAATGAAAATTGCCTTTTAAAAATCACATTTCTATGGAGATGTGTTCCTGTGGCTTCCTCGTATCAGCTGCCAATGACAGAATGCATACCAGAGGTAAATGGAACTGAGCTGCCCATCTGCATGCTTTAAACACGATTGTGTGCCAATGGCTAAGAAGTACCTATACAGAGATACATTTACAGATGTATATAAAATCAAACTTCTTCCTCCTGGAAAATACAGCTTAAAGAGTACGTGGTAGTAGCCCATGACTGTCCTCTAAGTTAACAATGCATCAATTGCATCACTAGTTCCAGCTTTGGGACAGAAAACATTACTATTGCATTGCCTCCAGAGCCCTGCCAAGACGAACATGTGTTGTCAGGGCAGACATCAGTGGAGAACAGAGCTTGACAAGCAAGCACTGATTCCATCCACTTGGTGAGAATCACACTTGCCAATTATGTGATATCAATCAAAAGATTTTCTGAATTACAGAAATTAACTGCAAAATGTTTTAAAGATTTTGGTTTTTAAAGAAATTGTGCTGGTTTAAGGCTNAATCCATATTCTTACTCCCTTTTGCATTATTCCAGCTTCAAGAGGTAGCCCTTTTCCACAGATTGCATTTATACCCAAAAAAGTATGGCCTAGACTAACAAAGATTTGGATTGAGTTTAGATAAATAAAGTTGCCATTATTGCATGCCGCTACAGTAGTGTTCTAATTGCATCTGCAACATGAATAGGTCTGAAACATTTGCAATTGAGAAGCTGCAAAAACTTTAAAAAAACAAGTAGAATTTAATTTGGTTATTTTTAGCACTTAATGTATACTTCTTTATATATTTATTTTTTTCCCATGCCATGTCTCACTGGCATGTATCTATAAAAGTACATTTCCTACACATCAGTATAGTCAGGCTCTCAATGAGTTCATTAGCCCTTTGCCTATTTCCACTAGTTTTTCATAGGAGACCTTTCATTATATACTATTTTAAGCCCATAGACAGGTTAATCAATGAAAAAAAGACTAGCACAGAAAGACAAGAAGAGTACCTGACAGGACAGATTCATCCTTCCTGCCTATACACAACCTGTTGGCTTCACCAGTGTTGCTGTGTTGCCCTCAGCTTGGTTGTAAGCACACCATGCACGCCTGGCTGCTCTTCTGATTGTTCTGTCTTACACCCTCACTTCCAGCTGTCTCTTAAGTATTATCCCATTTACAAAGTAAGTGAGGATGATCTTACGGTTGAAATTGTGATATTCTAAGTTTTCTCACCTAAATTCAGACTTTCACAATATAAATATTTAAATATCTTGCCTGTCTATATTAAAATCATAGCCAACATAGAAAAACGGATCCTTCTGGAAGTGCCACTTCTCACAAGGCACGTCTGGGAAAGGCTATGAGAATTGCCTAAGAAGTGCCTCATTAATTGTAGAGGAAACTTAAAGAAAACAGCTCAGATGTAAACATCTATATCGTGATTGTTATGTTCAGTGAGATAGTGAGACATCTTTCCCCACATTTTGTCATCACACTGCAGACTGCATTTCTAACATTGTCTAAAGAGGTCAAGGAGTCCTATCACTATATTGAGTGCAGGTACTGCGTATTTATAAATATACTTGTTTATAAATATACAATTTATTAAATAAATATATATATTTATAAATATGTAAGGGGTGAGTGCCAGGAGAATGGAGCCAGCCTCTTCTCAGTGATGCCCAGTGACAGGACAAGGGGCAATGGGTGGAAGTTGAGGCATAGGAGATTCCATGTGAACCTGAGGAAGAATTTTTTCACTCTGAGGGTGAGAGAGTACTGGAACCAGCTGCGCAGGAAGGTTGTGGAGTCTCTCCCTCTGGAGATATTCAAGAACCACCTGGATGCATTTCAGTGTCATCTGCTCTAGGTGATCCTCCTCTGGCAGGGGGCGCGGACCAGATGATCTTTCAAAGCCCCTTCCAGCCCCTGACATTCTATGATTCTACTGCAAAGAAGTTTAATAATGTTTGCTATGGCATCAAATTTAAGACTTGGCACACAGACAGTGACATATAGAGGCAAAACAACAAGATTCTTGAAACCAGCCAGTCCCTAAAGCAGTATGAGGAGACTCCAATAGCCTGACAAACAATATTGACAGCCCAAAATTTAATAGGTCTTCAGAAGAAACATATGAAAACAGATTTCTTACAGACTGTTTTTCTCTCTGGGTACTACCTTTTATCTCTCAAAGGATATGTCTCCATTATTTTTTTTTCTTGTGTTTGACCCCATGTTTATAAAACTGTGAAAAAAAAGAAGAGACATGGCTTTGCATTTATCAAAATTTTACAGTTCTATTATATGTATGATTACTTACAATCCAGCAAGTAAATAACAAAGTATACTGTGCTGGACTGAAGACTGTCAATTGAGTTGGGAGGTGTCCCTGTCTATGGCAGAGGGTTAGAACTAGATGATCCTTGAGGTCCCTTGCAATCTTACCATTCTATGATTCTATGAGTTAACATTAAGATCCCAATTACCAGATAAAATTTTAGAATTAATTCAGTAACTCAGTGTCCAGTCTTCTGTGTCATGCCTCTAATATTTAAACCACCTGATCTCCTCAGCTTAAAAAATTTCTGGTATTTGTGCATTANGTAATGACAGATTGTCAATCATTGTCTGCATCCATCTTGAAGACTTCCTTGAAATGCTTCACATTACCCCAATCAGGTGCTAAAATCAACCAGATTACATGACAGAGGGCTCAGAAAGTGAGGCATCTCAGAAATTTACTTCCCTCTCAAATGAGATCAGCAAAATTAGAAGCAATGCATTAGATGTCAGGGTACTAACTGCATGAAATTTAAAATGCCTTAGTTTATTTAAACTGTCTATTGTGTGTCCATGAAAATCTTTGCTCCAAAACTCCATTTAACATGCATAAGACATCTTAAATATTTATAATTGATGTGGGTTTGGGAGTTCCCCGCCCCCCCACACTTTGTAAAATGACCCAGGCTAAAACTCAGTCGGCTGGAAGTTTAGCTGAAGCTATATTTACAGCTCAGCACAATGTACAAGCAGATATATACACTATATACANACATAAATATGATCATCCCCCTTATCTAAGGGGAAAATAGGACGAGGAATGGATGAATGCCATATCAGAAAGTCACATATTTTTAAGGAAGCAAAAAGCCCCATATCTGTTTCAAAGAGTATTTTTTTTTAATGTACAGTAGTAGTAATGACAGATTGTCAATCATTGTCTGCATCCATCTTGAAGACTTCCTTGAAATGCTTCACATTACCCCAATCAGGTGCTAAAATCAACCAGATTACATGACAGAGGGCTCAGAAAGTGAGGCATCTCAGAAATTTACTTCCCTCTCAAATGAGATCAGCAAAATTAGAAGCAATGCATTAGATGTCAGGGTACTAACTGCATGAAATTTAAAATGCTTTAGTTTATTTAAACTGTCTAATGTGTGTCCATGAAAATCTTTGCTCCAAAACTCCATTTAACATGCATAAGACATCTTAAATATTTATAATTAATTGCTATTTACTTAAAATTAAACAATGGCAAATAATAAATTTTACCTCCAAGAAAAAAGCAAATTTTCTTGAGAAGAGTAACTGAAATGGGGTGTAAAAATGGCCTACATGCAAAGCCAGTTAGCTGCCACAGTTAAGTTTTTTCTCTCTCAGTACCCTTAGCCACATCAGAATCAGTCTTAGGTATGGCAAACCTTCTATTCCAATTTCCAGTTGCCTTTAATTTCTTATTACTGTGAAACACATTGCCATTCACATGAAAATTATGGGAAAAAAAAACAACATCACAGCATTCTATGTTTAAATCCTATGTAAATCAAACCTAGCATAGGTCAGTGGTTCCTATTGATTTCAGTTAGAGTAATTCCTGTTTACATCAATTAAATGAGAAAAGAAACAAGTCCAATCAATAGCTACTAATCTTAAACATCTCTACAAGAAGTACTGGTACTTTAAAGCAAAACACTGTCAAGATTTTCCTTGTGTATATGTGTGTTTGTGCTGCAAGAACCTGAATCTGGAACTTTGACCTTTATATGTAAAATCTCAAAAGAAATATGTAAAACTTCATCGAGCTGCAGTCCTCATAATTACATGAATTCCAGATGAAGATAGAAACTACAGTTTATGTTCTAATGGCAAAAGCTTTAAAAAATACAGAGTATATTGACAGAGTGGTTAAAATTACATTATAGAGACAAACTTACTTGGTACATCTGATTTCTGAATACTCAACACTGAGAAATGAGTAACATTGATGTAGCATATTTTCAGTGTATTTCTTACAGGAACAAAACATAGATAATTGTTTTGAGTATCTGTCTTTCCACCTGGCACCCTCACTTTTTAATCTTTTGGACAATTTCTGTCTACATAAAACACATAGTCCATTGCTTTCCTAGAAGTTTCATAAAAATGGGTCATTAGGTAAAGAGTCTTAATAAAAGTGAGATCCAGGGAGAACAGAGCTCATAACACACCATTTGACAGCAAGCATCTGGCCAGTCAGATATGTGTATTGGCCAGCTGATCAATATAGGAACAGCTCTAAATGAGACACAGTATATGCTGTCTCTTGCCTCAAGGTTTTCCCTTAAGGAGAGAGCTATGCTTATTGTAGCAGGAAGGAAGGAAAGATTAAGGATAAAGAATACCAATCCCTAAGAAACCAAGTGTTGTTAGTTTTGCTTCTCATGGAGAGAATCGTTTTCTATGTGTGTGTTATTAACCATTGTCCTAAAGCACTGGTGAAAGAGTAAACAGGTATTTTCAATCTTTTGTATTTACATACAAAGTGCACACAATCTGCAGAGGAAAACTATTTCTCACTCTAATACCACCAAAGTAGATGTTGAACACATAGGAAATGATGCTTTGTCTTCACATGGGGGGAATATGGAGTGCCTGTGCATGTGTCTGCATCACCTGCTCAAGGCATTCAGTCTGGTGGTAATGTATTCCATTCTGCAGACACGTCTGATTTCTTCTCTTGTCTTGCAGAGGGGAGAGCATAGCAAGCATGGTGCAGCCCTAAGGCAACAGTGGCTACGGAGTGAGAACAAATGACACTTTCTCCTCATTTTCTTTTTTCTGTGAGTTGGAAGGAGATTAATTACTTCATTGTCACATTCTCTGGTTATGATAATGGTAAGAAATTGGTTTACTTATTTATTAGGAAAGACAGACAGTGTGTGTTTGTACTTCCAAATTCTTTTAAACAAGATCTGAAGCATCTCAACACCATCAAAATTATTCAATACCTGAAATTAAACACCCAAAATCAGAGGCACTCAAAGAACCCAACCCTTTTGTTTATGGATACTCACAGCTGCACAGTGAAGAACATAGAAATTATCTCTGTGATCCTAGCCTTGTTCTTGTATCATCAGTTTTAAAACTTTATTTATCCAATTGTTGACATAAAGTATCATTGAAGCCTGATCATCATTTAATCATCCTGATTACGTAAAAAATACACTGGTCTTAGCTGGTCTTATAAGTTAGTTTAGGTACTATACAATTTAAACAGCAATAACTGCAATTGTGTGAATTTTCTGCAGTGAAGATGGAGCAAATAAGTCTCAGATGGGTTTAAAATAAAACATTTTGCTTCTTAGTTTCATGAATGGTAAAGATAAATCATGACAACTAGAAATAAGAAAAAGTGTTGGCATGGAAACATAACAGTTAAAAATTTCTCTCAAATGTTGATAACCAGCTTGGATTCCCCACTCCTCATAGTAAGCTAGTTGATGAAACATGTGCTGGCATGAATCTTTGACAACTCATCATCCTCAGTGGTTGACCAAAGCCATATATCTACACTGCACTGTAGTACAAGAGCAGTGTTACAAATTGTTTGGACAGCATAGTGGGTCAAAAAACATCAACATGATCACAAAGAAATCAGATTTTGGACATTCTGACATTTTTGATAAAGGTATGACTTCGGTTTTACAGAAAAACTGAAGTGAGTGCTCAAACATAACTTAAATTCAGTTCCTCATTTACATTTATAATAATGATAATTTCTTGTAATGATCACCCCAGTGTTCCCAGCAGTGTGGATTTCTGCTAATTATACTGTTTTATTTTTTTCCCTAAAAGCCAGTTATGGTAAAGATTGTGGTCCTGACTAATTGTGAAGGAAAAAAATAGGGGGAAAAATCTGCACATCTGGATGTGCCAGTACTTAGTTATTTCAAGAGGAATAAGAAATAGAAAGGCATTACAAATAGTCTGCCAGCATTGTTACAAATTGACTTTTGCTTAGCTCAGCTATTTCATCTGCTCTCAGTGCACTCTAGGGTTGACTTAAATGAATGGAGAGTCCTCTATGAAAGTGGCCAGAGAAGCAAGCTTGCAAGAAGCATCATTTCCTATCAGCTGCCACGGCAACGTGGCGAATAGCAAAGTATTTCAGATGAGACCTGGTAATTAACATATCTACAAAATACATACATATCTTCTCTACCATCATTCTAAGCATCTCCAGAATCATCTGTAAAATGATGCAGCTTGAACTGGACATCAGTTCACTTTAAAACAGCAAATAACCATTTAATTGTCTCATTCTTAAGAGAAAGCAGCAATAGTCAACATGGAGAATAGGTGACAGTTCTACCACTATAGATTTGGCAGAACTACTAAAGAATTATGCATACTTTTAGTTTTCAGAAATGGGAAGAAAGAATCAGAATTTTCACTAGTAGGTAATTTCTGGATTGGGTACTGCTGGATTTGCAGAGAAACATCAACATTTTATAAAAATTCACAATAAGTTAAAAGCGGCCTGCTAAAGTGCAAAAATACTGAACAATCTTCAAGTTTATTGCTGAATAGTGATTCTTATAAAGCCTTAATGGCTTCAAAGTCAAGGATGTATCTTTTTTTTTTTTTTTTTTTTTTTTTTTTTTTTTTTTTTTCCTTTTTTTTTTTTTTTGTCTTTTGCAAAGTCAAACATATGACACACAGGAGCATTTTACTTTACAAGTGATTTTCATGTGAGGAAAAGTTTGTGTCTAGCCCCAAGCCTGGGTGCTGTATTTATAATTGGGGAAACAGATTTCAAGCATACTTCAAAACCAGGAGGTCCCTTTGCTATGCAGTAGATCTCTGTATGAAGGGTCTAAGTGGAGAAGGGAAAATTTCTCATTGCTGTCTTTCCCCAAGGCTAGTGTCATGAACAGTACCCATGAGAGTGTAACTGAACAGTATAAATGATACTATCTAAATCCCTAAGAGAAGAATCACAACCAGTCATTGCCTTTGGAAGGGATAGAAAACAACTGCTGCACTTAAATGTGAATGACACTAGAACAATACTTTCTGTCACATTCCAAGGTCCACTTACTGTCACACTTTTAGGAGGGACTATTGACAAGGTCTTGTAATGACAAGACAAGGGGCAATGGGTTTAAACTAGCAGAGGGGAGATTTAGACTGGATGTTAGCAAGAAGTTCTTTGCAGTGAGGGTGGTGAGACACTGGCACAGGTTGCCCAGGGAGGTTGTGGCTGCTCCCTCCCTGGAGGGGTTCAAGGCCAGGTTGGAGGAGGCCTTGAGTGACCTGTACTAGTGGGAGATGTCCCTGCCTATGGCAGGGGGTTGGAACTAGACGATCCTTGAGGTCCCTTCCAACCTTACCATTCTATGATTCTATAAAAGGAATCTACAGATGAACTCCTTAGTAATTCTTACCCAAATCTGTAATCGCATCAGAAAATCTACTCAGAAAATATATCTTCATGATTTCTTTGAATTTTACTCTCTTCTTCAAATGCACATGTAACTCAATCAACAGAATAAACTATGCACCATATTATTAAGAGAAAATAGACTCTTCAGTAGTTTCAGCAGATGTCTTACTCCAGGAAGGAAGGATCATTTTTGCTAGCTTGGCTGCTTAACATTTAAATGTAATGTTCCTGAAACATGTCCTGTCTTTATGAAGAAACAAAATACCAGCAAAGTAGCATAAAATTGTACTAAACAACAGGAGAATAAGATTAAAATTACTGTCAATTTTTCTTTTTTTAAATTCTTCTCAAATGTTTAGTTTACATAGCCATCTAGCTTAACTCTTTAGAAACTGAAAATTAAGAGTCTAGGATGTTGGAATTTATGATCTGTATTTGAGAAGACTGACATCTTGGAGCATTTTTCTTTCTCAGAAGAAAGCTCATTCGATTAGATGCTTAGTTGGGTGAACCATCAGCTGAAGTTTTGACCTGTAATATAATTAAAGGACACAGCAAAAGATGGATATTACCTAGTCCTGCTTGCATGAATAAAATGAAGTTGGCATACAAGACATTTAGCTGATACTTGTCTATGCCCCTACTCCACAGTTCCCTACGGATAAATGGTTAGGCCATTGTGATGGTTGCACTAAACACATGCATGCCTATGGGGGAAGAAGAAAAAAAAAAAAAGGTAAAATGTAAGATAAAATAAGTATAATTGCATCATTTACAACTTTTTAATCCAGAAAGCACTGCCTTTGTACATAATAGAAGACAACTCACCAAAAATATGTTTGCTGTCAGAGCTTAAAAATAAGTAAGTAACCACAGAGTGTCTGAGGTTTACTCTTGGCAGAAGAATGCAGAACCTTTCTGCAATATGTGATGTTGCATCTATCTTTCTGTAGTAGTAATGAATTTGGATGATTGAGTTACTGCTGCTTTTATACATCAGTATGAAAACTAACATGAAAAAAAATGTTTTGGGAAGGAAAAGTATCAAGAAGTTCACTTCGCGTTCCAACAGAAAAATCAAGGGAAACATATTGGGGTAGGTTGTGTAGCACATAACACCTTGCAACTGAAGAGTGACCTCAGTTACAAGCTTTTTGCAAAAAGGATACCATTCTAACACAGCTTTAATGAAAACATCACTATTGCTATGCTGTCTTCTTGCCATGATTATAAACACAATTTTACTGCCTGTTTAAATTGCACTTTACCAGGCAAATGCAGCAACAATAACTGCTTAGAAACTGGATTGCATGTGTCTCTGAAAGTGGGACATCTGAATGAAAGCTTCTGCTTCTCATATGTTTGCAAAACAAGCTTCAAGTCCCAAATATAGAAAAGTAAGGTAGTGAGATCCAAACATATGTGCTCTGGGAATGTTTAGAAAAAGGATATGCCACATCAATGAACTGCAAGATGGTTTACCCCAAGAGAAAGTAGACAAGCTCACATAACTCTGTCATTTAATTCTCTTGGTTGCCAGCAGGAGAACTATCACATTCCTTTAACTTCATTTTCACTCTTACTCACTGAGTTTTTTTTAAAATAGATGTTTCAAAAAAAGAAAAAAAATAAGAATAGATGTCTGAAAGAAAATAGCCTTTTTTTTTTTTTCAGCAAGGGACTACAGGAAGACATTCCAAAAACAAAACAAAATGAAACAACAAAAAACCCCCAACAAATAAACAAAGAAATCCTCAAAACAAAACCACCAAACAAACAAAACCTCCCACTGTTCTTTTAACTAGCATTTAAAGATCTAGCCTAATCCAAAGAGACCACAGACAATCTGTTTCCAAAATCTTTATTGCATTCTGTGAAAAGCCATTTGTAAATAAACCTGCCTAAATTATTTAGATTTGCTTGACAGATTAAAGTTCAATTTTCATGGGATCTCACATAAAGCTTTTACCAGAAAGTGATCACTTCTGGGACAACACGTCAGAAAATCTCCACATAAAAACCTTCAGTACTAAACTGTCATGGATTGAGTTGAACCTGCAGCTGTTATTCATACCACACCACAGTCATGCCAGCTGCAAAAAATCAAAATGCTAACTGGAGCAAAGTATAATACAGCTTGAAGTTCTGATCGCAACATAGGAGGCTGCTTCCTGTTCCGGGTTCCTCGGGTGATGGTTTTTTTTTTCGCTGGGATAGCAGCAGGACAAGGACAGATGGGGGAGTAGTTTTCTGGCTTGGGCTTTTGGCTGGCTTGCTTCTGCTCACTGATGCTTTGCACTATGCTTCTTCTGCAAAGAGGCTAAGGTAATTACGCATTTTGGACTATGGTTTTCTGAGGTTGATCAGTAAAATTTATTCTTATCTCTTTTTTTTTTTTTTGGTCTCAATCCTGAGTATTTGCCTGTTACTTTTTCCCTCACTTCTGTGTTGGGAAAATAGCCAGGTTAACTCACTGATTTGGTTTAACTCATTTTGTTCTGATTCAAAGCTTTACATAAATATATAAGCTTCCTGAGAAAAAAAATCCTCTGTCTGTCTTATGCCTCCATTCTTCTTAGAAATGAATTTAAAAAAAAAAAAAAAAAAAAAAAAAAAGTTTAGGGAAGTTCTTCTCATCTATTAAGATTATAGTTGCTATTTTTAATCTTCCCTTAAGATCTTTATTTTTAACAACAATTTACTAGGAAAAGATGAAAGACAAGAAAATTTGCACATGGTTGCACAGAAGTGTGTACAAGGTATAACAAAAATGCATTAGAAATCTATATAAAGTACATACCTTAAAATAGAAGGAAAGGCAACGTCCTGAATTACTGAATCTCCTTTTCCCCAAGTCTTTTTGAGGCAGAGTTCTCACTGGGGTATGTTGAACTCTGCACCAGAATCAGAACAAGATGACCTAATTTTATGTTATGCTGAATAATGTGCGATTTCAGAAAAAAGTTACTTAATTTCAAACAACTTCAGTTTTCACCTTTGAATAACTAGGACAGTGGGGTTTATGTTATCAAAAGATGCTTCACAGCAGTAAAATATATATTATTTCTCCTTATGTTTCACACTTTAGCTGCTCCACCATGGAAAAGGAAAGCCACAATCTATGATGAAATACGTGCTATATTTTGCTATGTATTAACAACTGAATAAAATACTACTACCACTATTGCCCTCTTCTTCTCTTCCTTCCCCAAGCATCAGCTGGATATCAGGAAAACTCACATTCATCTGACATTTTTTAAATTAGGAGTATGGTGAGAAAATGGGAAGTATCCTATTCAAAGGGAAGGGAAAAGACATTAGGACTATGTCCAATTATGAAGCATAAGGACAGAGGGTTGCTAAAAACTATATAGGTAGCAGTAGAAACAGAGGTATCACAAAGAAGATGAGTTACTGAATCATTTTGGTTCAGTGATCTAATAAAAAAAAAATGGTCAGAAGGCAAGACAAAATGAAGTCCTTCAGATTAGGGTGCTGGAATTTGAGAACTTAAATCTAAAGCTGTAGGATAATTTTTGTGCCTTAGAACATACATCTGTTATGCAGTGGAGTCACTGCAGAGCAGTAAGTATTTCAGGGTACCCAGAAGTAAACAAACAAAACTAAAAGTACGGATGCTGAACAACTGGGATACCACAGTTCCCATAAGATATGACGTATCCTCTAAAGAGGACAAATATTTTTGAGTGTAAGTTAACATTTTAAGATCTGGAATTGTTCTAGATATCTCATGACTGAAAGCAAGTACCTAGTAAAAAATTCAGTGAAACTGGTATTTTAAATGTGACTTAAGTTCTGGTGTTTCTCCAAAATCAGTAGTATATTTATTAATTTTTCTGTTTATCATGGTATTGTGGAACATACAAAACTTTCTCTGAAGAGAGCTGACACAGAGATGCAGTCCAGAGTATGGAGAGATATTTTTTTATCTATTTACATATCCAAGCACCTAAGATATTATATAATCAAACAGAATCACAGAATTAACCAGGTTGGAAAAGACCTCTGAGATCATCGAGTCCAACCTATCACCTAACCTTTCTAATAAGTAAACCATGGCACTAAGTGCCTCATTCAGTCTTCTTTTAAACACCTCCAGGGATGGTGACTCCACCACCTGCTCGAAAAATTAAAAATCTCAAACCAGATCTCGCATCTTAATGATACAAATTTATGTCCTCTGTAAAAATTGAGAGTCAATTCATGCATTTAAGATTCTGAGTTTCACTGACCTACAACTTCATTTGTAGAGTTAGGTGATTACAACAAAATTAGTTGGAAGGAAGAGGAAAGGGCTGGCCATTCTTTTTAAACATATTTCAAAATTTTAAAAACTGATCTTTATGACAGAACTTCAGTAGTAGACATGGTAAAATGGAAAATACATTAATACAATTGGTATTTTGAAGTACACATCAGTGAGTCACTAGCTACTGTATTTCTTAAACCTGTCCCCACATCTAGTACTGAGGCAAGATTGCCATGAGTAAAGACCATACTCATAAAATTCTACAAATGAAATTAAAACATATGCTACTACTGCCTTTGACCTGAGCATGACAAAGACCTCTGCAGAGCTTTTAACTATGCTGATAAACAGTGGCTTCAAGTGTCTAAAGGTAAATGTCTGTCAGTCAGCTAAACAGGTTCAAGGCACAGGCTCTAGTACTGTTCTGCAGTAATCCCTAGGGGTGAATTGTTAGCCTGCTCCCTGGAATGGTTTCACTTCATGCCAGCTAACATTCCAGGACAAGGATTTAGGAATTAAAATGTGCCAGAGCATAATGACAGACCAATACAGATGGATCAGGTATGCTACAGTTGTCTTGATTTGGCAGAGTCACACTACACAAAGACAGGGCACAAGTACTACTCTGTGCTCGAGTAGGGATTGTAAAGCTCTCATTCTTGTAAGAAAGACTACAACTTTTTTGAATATGGCAGTAACAAATGAAAAATGGAAAAATAGGGCAATATTTGGTGGGTTCCCTCTCCCTTCAGGACTAAAAGCCCAGAAAGTGCCTCAAGGGTGGAAGTCTTCAGCTATGTCTACAAGAGTAAGTCTGACAGAAGGTTTGTATTGCAAAACAGATGGTACAGAATATTCAATTCATGTTAAATCTCCCTGGACAAACTTGTATTACTGACCAGATCAAGCCTAGTCCCACATCTTCTGGTTCATTTTGAAGGGAATTCAACTCCTGAACTCCTCTTTATCTGAAGTAAACCTCTTTATCTGAATCCAGAGGTTTGGGGTGGTTTTTTTTTAATTTGTTACCTTCCCTCTTTTCTGTGTGGGGAGAGAGGAGGGCTTGTGAGAGCAGCCTGTGTTACATTTACATTAATGTAGATAACCACCTCTCATTTACACTGTTTACAGCTTCTGTGTATTTCTGTCTTCATTCTCAAGCCTCTTCAAAGGCAAGTAGTGTTCTGTCTTTAAGTACTCACAACTAGAGGTGGAAGTAAATCAATCACTTGTGAGGAGCCACCTAGAAAATTAGGACAGGGAACAAAGGAACTCCTTGCTCTAGTTTCCATGAAAGCACCATGGATGTAGTATGCATGAAAACTGCCTCTTAGGAAAGTCCTAATAGAGATGTGTAGTAACTAATTCAGACCTACCTTGAACAAGCTACAATTTCTAGCATTTTCTTCTGCATCTGACCTGTACATCTGATCAGGATGGTAGAAAGCAGCCATTGTTATGCACTGAGATGGCTAGTCAGAGTGAAGGAAATATATAACATGCCAAAGTATCTTTCCATATGATTCACACATATTTGTGCATCAAACATTTCACAGAATCATAGAATGGCCTAGGCTGGAAGAGACCTTAGACATAATTTAATCCAACCTCTCTGCTACGGCCAGGAATGCCTCTTAACCAGACCAGGTTACTCAAGGCCCCATTCAATCTGGCCTTGAACATCTCCAGGAAGCCCCCTGTCCAACCTCTCTGGACAATCCATTCCAGATTCCTGCCACCCTCTAGTGAAGAATTTCTTCCTAAGATCCAATCTAAACCTATTCTCCTTTGATTTAAATCCATTTCCCCTTGGCCTATCAGGGAACACTCTTGTAAAAAGTCCCTCTCCAGCCTTCCTGTAGGTTCCCTTCAGGTATTGGAAGGCAATTATAAGGTCTTCCCAGAGTCCTCCCTTCTCCAGGCTGAATAATCCCAGTTCCCTTAGCCTATCCTGATAGCAAGGTGTTCCAGCCCCTGGATCATCTTTGTGGCCGTCCTTTGGACTTCTTCCAACAGATCTATGTCCCTCTTATATTGGAAACACCAGAAGTGGATGCAGTTTTAGAGGTGAGGTCCCACAAGAGCAGAGTAAATGGAAAGAATCACCTCTCTTGATCTGCTGGCCACACTTGTCCTGATGCATGCCAGGATATGGCTGGCATTTTGGGCTGCATGAGCACACTGCTGGCTCATGTTGAGCTTCTCATCTATCAACACGCCCACGTCCTTCTCTTCATAGCTACTCTCAACCCACTCTGTACCCAGTTCATATCTGTGCCTGGGACTAGCCCAGTACAGGTGTAGGACCTTGCACTTCGACTTGTTGAACCTCATACAGTTAGCACTGGCCCATTTCTCAAGCCTCTCAAGGTCCCTTTGGATGGTACCACACCACACAGCTTGGTGTCATCGGCAAACTTGCTGAGAGCGCACTCAATGCTACTGCCCATGTTGCTGGAAGAGATGTTGAATAGCACTGGACCCAGAACAGACCCTGAGGAACTCCACTTCTTATTGGTCTCCACGGAGACATTGAGCCATTAACCACAACTCTTTCAGTGCAACCTTCTAGCTAGTTTCTTATCCACCGAGTGGTCCATCCATCAAATCCATATCTCTCCATCTTACAGACAAGGATGTCATGTGGAAGGGTGTCAAATCCCTTCCACAAGTCCGGGTAAATGAAATCAATTTCTTTTCCTATGTCAACCAGTGCTGTAGCTCTGTCACAGAAGACGTTTATCACAGAAGATTCTGTTCAGGATTCAAGAAGTAACCAGGTAGCTACGGGTTTTCTATTACTTAGAAGATTAAATATATACTGAGGAATACACTAATAAAAATTATTCAGGACTATTTAAGCATTTCCCTAAAGTTTTAAAATCATACCTGTGAAAAAAATAATTAAAATTTTCACACATACCTGTGTCTTGCACACATACACAATAAAAACAAAGTTTAAAGATCATGCTGATAAAAAGATATGCTTGATTCTTCCAACTAATTAGAAAAGGTCCTAAAAATCAGTAATCTCTTAAGAAGCCTCTTGTTATTATATCTTAAAGACACTTATATGTGCTTAAATTAGTTGGAGAATGGTCCACAGAAATATCTTTTCAATCTTAAAGATGTGATATTAATTAGTTGTTGAAACACTTATGCTTTATGCAAAGTTTGTTAAATGTGATTTGAAAAAAAATTCGTGTGTGTCCTCATTTTTTTTTTCAATCTGAAAGGTATTGCCTAAACTGCCCCACTATTTAAATTCATCTTTTCCACACACATAAAAATTATCCTATTGTATTGGTTAAGCTCACTGGTCCCGCTAGGAGGGATAAGGGATGGTGAAATATGGCCAGCAGGGCAAGGGAGGTGATTCTCCCCTTTTACTCTGCTGTCGTCAGACCCCATCTGGAGTACTGTGTGCAGTTCTGGAGCCCCCAGCACAGGAAGNGGGCAAGGTTAACTCTCAACTCCCAAGTGGCACAAAGCAAGAGAGCAAGCTGGATCATATATTTTAAACCACACTAATGTCATGCACCCTGTAGGACAGGAAAGGGCTTGGGAAGTGTTTATGGTGCTTGTAATATATTCTACAGTTTGTAAAATATCCTGTTCTGGGTTTTTCGTGTTTCTTCTCCAGTTTACGAGCTGGGGTTCAGCCCTTTTGTTCTGGTTGTGGTTTGCATGGCTCACGGCAGGGCTCTGTCCGTGGTACTGAATTGTCGTTACCCCAACTAGCAACTCTTCCTCATAGGACCTTTTTCTTCCTTCACCCGTGGCAGGGCGGGTGGCTTGTGAGAGCAGGCCACGTTAACCCAGGACACCTGTTTTTCCAACTATTAGTCTGATGCTTCCACTTCACAGACATTTGTATACATTATACATAGGATAGATTGTTTTGTCCAAGAAATATTAAATGGCAGCCATTTTATTCTTTCACATGACAGCATGGGCAGATAGATGTTTAAGAGATGCTTATTCGTAGAATTACACAGAGGAATGGGAGGAAAACGTTTTTGGTGATGCTGTTCATTAAGTAGTTAATTGCAATTGGAAAATGCATTCTGGATATACAGAAAAGCATTTGCTGTATCAAAACGCTAAACAATAGTTTTCTGGCAGCATCCTGGAGATATTCAACTTTGGCCAGTGCAACATATGAAGAGAACCAAAATAGGAACCAAAATTTCTGAATAAAATTACACACACACACACACATATTTTTTTTGGGGGTTATCATCACAAATTCTTTCCTTATCATCCTATATTCTTGATGTTACAACTAGAATTTGGAGAGACTGTTACAGAAAGCTTGTTATATATAAATTGTTCTTATTTTTGTTTAAGGATAAAAAGGATTTTTTTTTTTTTAAATTACAATCTAATAGAATTTTATAGGATAAAGTTTTAAAAAATCGTTGGTCATTTTGGGCAAGTACATGTCTAAGGAAAAAAATATATATATTATTGCAATATTTGGAATAATTTCTCTTCTAATCTAAATTATAGATACTTTTCTGACTTTTTTACCAGAAGGCCATGCATCCCCAATTGCTGACGTATTTGTATTATTGCCTAATAACTGACCAAAACTAAGATAATGTGTTTTTAAAAGCATCTGTTGTTACACTTGTTTATCCTATTTCTTTAAATAAGCAAATAAGCTAGCCATCAAGGTTAATAAAATTTCTCACTTAAGAGATGTGCTAGACAGATTACTGATACCAGACTTCAGTAAAATGCTTTAGGGAAAATCTAGCAAACAAACACTCTGTTCAGCAGATAGACAATTTGGTGACATTCTATGGCCCACTTAACATGAGAAGTAATTAGATACTGTAGCAATCCCCTTTGGTCTTCCATCTATGGATAAGGAGTGTGTTTTCTGAAGAGAGAAAAAAAGAGGAAAAATACAAAATTTCACACTTGATAAGTGGTCTCTACAGACTGTATTTGGGTCAATTTTTAATTCTTCTGCTTCTCTTGCCACTTCCTCTGCAGTCACAGCAGTATTAGCCTGCAATGATTAAGCCAGACCCCTAGTCTCTGATTTACTTGCTGTTCTAAATATACCACTTAGTCCTCAACAGGCCTCTGCATTTGTACAGTACTGATTACTGTTGAAAATAGTAACCACTGGGGTCTACTGCAGATAACATAAAAGCTCAAGCTAGCAAACAGGTAACAGAATGTGGGAGGAATATGCCACTATTTGATGACAGATAATCTTTTCTGTCCCATACAGGGTAAGACATCAAAGCTAGCACAGGACTGCATTTCTACCTCAAGTAGCTGAGTCAGTAGCCTCTTGGATGAACCTTGACCTTCCAGATCTTTAGAGTAATGGAGAACTTTGTATTTTTTTCTTGGAGAACATCTCGGTTCTTACAAAGTTTCCAAGAACATAAATTTAATCAGACCTCTAATTGCAAGTCAAACAGACTATACATGATGAAGAGAGATGCATTCTAAAAAAAAGTATTTGAAAGGGGAAAAATTTTGTATCATTAATGCCACTGTACAGATTGCAGTCAAACAAACTTACATTTCTTAGCCTCACCATTTGGTTAGGGTTTTGTTACATTTGTTTTCAATATTAATGTATTCCAAGCTTTGGAAGCTGGGCCTGAACATAAAGATCTGAGCAAAGTAAGTAAAGAAACAGAGCAGTCTAGAGAACAGTTACATGCAACATTCTGGGAGATCACCAGAAGACTGACCAACTTAGAGCGCTAAAATGAATCCTTTGCAGAGAAAAGTGAGACAAAACTAACATCAGCAGCTAGTTAGTTAAACTTTTTAAAGAAGAATGATTCAGCTGCTTTTTTAAGATAAAGGTAATTTTCCTGTCTCCCTGAAAGATCTATTGACCAGGTTCTAGTGCCTGAGTACTTTAGTACAGTACAAACATTTTATTTTCTATACATTCACAGAACAAATCCAATGACTAGTCAGAAACTCCTTGCATATATCCTGCTTTCTGCTTTCTTCTGCAAAGCATATTTAATTATTCTTTGGTACACACATTCATGGTAGGATGTTTCCAGCATTCAGAGAATATCCTTTAAGTGACTGGTTTTCTGATGAAAGGTCATGGCTAAGAAGTTCTCATTACATAAAAGAAAATCACAGAAAGTGAAATGGACATATAGATGACATAATTCAGATCATATACTGAAATCCAATTACGTGAAAAGGAGTATGATGGTTGGGTAAACATTCAATTAAAAAATCTGTTTTCCAGCCTAGCAGTAAAATGGTCAAGAGTGCAGAGTGTCAATCCCTTCTTTGTCATAGGGTTTTTCAATTTCCTTCAGCAAAATATTTAGCTGAGATTTAAGAGCAGCTACTTTAGCAGTCCAAAAGACATTCAGCTGACATTACTCTTCAGAGTTTCATCAGAGGCCACCACAGAGTCATCTCCAAAACACTGTTCATTCTGTCACAAGATATATGCCCAATATAACAAGATGAATCATAGCTGTTTGTGCCTCTTCTTTTCCATTAACCCTAAAAAAAGCATAGGGAAATAGCTTACATTATACACTTAATATTTTTAGATGGCTGCAAATGGTCCAAATCCAACAAAATTAGAGACAGTTTAATATTTTGCTTGTTTTCAGAATCAAAATCTGTGAGATCTTTTAGAACAGAAACCAAAAGAGGAAATACAGCAAAGCCACTAGAGGTACCTACACAAAGCTAAACACTAGGACAGTGATGAAAATTATTAAAAACAGATGCCTCATTAACAGCTGGAATCTCCTGAGGTCATGGTCTTTCTCTCAAAGAATAAAAGATGGGGTTATCTTTCAAGAAAAGCCAAAAGGAATATCCATAGCAATGATCATTGTTCATGCCATGGCTTAGTGCCTGGCAGCAGGAAACATGCCAATTTCTCATAGATGAATTCTCAAACCAGAGTACATCCCTATATCCCTAGTGCAGGCTGGAAGGCTGAACAGATAATCAGGCATTTAAAAGGGATGAACTTCAGGTCCAGCTTCTCCTTCAATACATAAGAAAGAATGGATTACTTCTATTTCCAATTACACTTCAGAGGTGGGACACCACTACAGGTTCTTACTAAGAGCCTGCAATTGCAGGTACTGCATAATGCTGTGGTTCCTACATAACTGACCTATGCAACTGTAATGCTCTTTTCAAAAGAGAAACAGGATCAAATAAAACCACTTAGTTTGAAATGTGCAAACCTACTGCTCCCAAATTAAAAGCTGCCCCACAGAAAGTATGGGCCCTGATCCTTTGCAAACCATCATATAAATTTCTAGGTACAGCTTTTAGTCCTCGAGTCAGCAAAGAAACAGTAATAAAAATAAATGAATACCAAAAAAGAGACTTGAAGAAACTGTTATATATCATTCTGACATTTATTTCCACCACTAAGAATGAACTGACAAAAAAGTCAGTCTCAGACAGCACAGGAGTTAAGCAGCTACCAGAGTCAAGACTTCATCACAGAGATTGAAACTGCATCTCAAACTGAGCATAAAAAATAGTATTAACTACTCCTACAATATAGAATCATAGAATGGTAAGGTTGGAAGGAGACTTCAAGGATCATCTAGTTCCAACCCCCTGCCATAGGCAGGGACACCTCCCACTAGCATAGCTTACTGAAGGCCTCGTCCAACCTGACCTTGAATCCCTCCAGGCAGGGAGCAGCCACAACCTCCCTGGGCAACCTGGGCCAGTGTCTCACCACCCTCACTGGAAAGAACTTCCTCCTAACATCTAGTCTAAATCTTCCCTCTGCTAGTTTAAACCCACTGCCCCTTGTCCTGTCATTGCAAGACCTTATAAATAGTCCCTCCCCAGCCTTCCTGTAGGACCCCTTCAGATATTGGAAGGCTACTATAAGGTCTCCTTGAAGCCTTCTCTTCTCCAGGCTGAAGAGCCCCAACTCTTTCAGTCTGTCCATATAACGTATGTTATGTGTTATGTGTTATATATAACATATAACATAATGGTTTTTTATGTTATGACTGCACTAAATCCTCTATAATTCCAGAACTGTAGCTGCAGTGATCATGACCAGAAGACCACCATACATTGAGGAGTTAGCAATCCACGCAACAGTTAAGCTGAGTAGGAACATGTCTGTGCTGCTCAACAAGCATAGCTGTGCCATCAGGCCTGTACTATGCTGTGTGCATCCCTTGGCTGCAGGATAAGCTCAACCTACCCATGGTTAACAGAGGAACCTGTAAGGAACTCTCACCCAGTATCAGTGATTACACCATGTGTCCTATCTAAAAAAGCAGCAAGTTCTCATCTGAACATCCATGGGGGGTTTTTTGACAATAGAAAGTAATAGAACTCTTTTCTTTTAAGATTTTTTGTAAGAGCTCAAAAGACCTTCTTCTCTACAGTGATAGCTCAAATAAATGGCATTTTAAGTGGTGTTTTGCAGAGTCTGAGTGCCCTTCTTATTATGACCATAAGAAACCAGCACTTCCAGACACAACACAGTAAACAAGATATGTTATGCTCCAGTTAAAATACCAGTCATTAGATCTTGAAATAACAAACTTTTATCTACTAACATCTATGGAAATACTTTATACAGAACATACCATTGTAAAGCCATCACTTTACTTTCAAAAATAGACCTAAGATATGTCCTCAAATGAAATGGTGAAAGTAGAAATTTTAAAAGTTGCAGGTCCACTTCTTATGCTGATGATGGTTAAAAATCTTGTGAAGAGAGAACTGCACACAATCCCAAACATTGTCATGTTTCTGGCAATATTTTTAAAAGCTTCATACCTAACATACCAAGGTCTTTCACAACAGCATCATTTTTTATGCACCTTGATCTAAGGTAGGGTGTCCCTGCCCATGGCAGGAGGGTGGAACTAGATGATCCTTGTGGTCCCTTCCAACCCTAACTGATTCTATGATTCTATGACCAGGAATTACAATCTTCACCTACTTTTTACACATAGTTAACAAAAGTATTTGTCTACGAGGGTTCCAATAATTCCAGTGATTTCTATCTTCTCTAAAACATGCAATGACATGAGGTTGGGAGAAGAATTGGGCACCTTTTATTTCCTGGAGCAGTGACTCCCACTGATGATTTATCTTTTTTTTTTCCCCCTCATTTTTATCTGATCTACAAACAGGTAGAACAAATAATTAGTATTCTTTAATTTGGCTTCTTAAACATATATGCCACTATCTTAAAGGAAATACAATGTCTATAAAAAGGCTCTTCCCTTATTTGCATGGCAACTAAGCACTACTGAAGGTGTCATCACTTTCCTTGCCCAAAAAGAATATGGATAGATCATGACTACAGAATGCTTAAAGAAAAGACCATTACTTAGCTATCTGTGCTGGACTGGGTATTTACTGCTAAGGATTTTTTTGAGTACTTCACCAACCAGTTAAAGTTGCTTTTACAGACTGTGATACTCACCAAATTCCTACTTTATTTTCACACAAAAAAAATGTTTTATAGAAGTTGGACAGTCAAAATGCACAAGTATCAAATAAAAAGGAAAGAAAATCCCACAGAATATGAGTGCTCACTTGAGTGCATGCAAGCAAGTGCATGCTTGAATGCTCACTGCCAGACAAACCACAGTTCCAGGGAACAGCAGATCTCTGTTAATTTCCCTAAATGACACTTTCAAGAAACAAAAGCAAAATAAAGGGAATCATCAGTTCAGCATCTAACACATTTGATAGTATATTTTTATAAGGAACTCTCCTCCACCAATAAAAGTGTCATGTTGCAATCTCAAGTCTATTCACAGTACACCAACTTGATCACCTCATTCTTCTCCTGCAAAAACCCAGAGCACATATAATGACAGTGTAATCAACATTTGAATGAATTCACAAGACATTGTCTGATCTTGTAAAGACCAAGAAAGATGTAACAATAAGCAGCACAGAAATCATTTTCACTATCCTGTAAGGATGAGCATCCTAAAAGTGACGATCTCAAAGTTTGAAATGAAATAAATGAATGGAGAGATAATGGAGATAAACAGAATTTACAGCCTCATCCAGAGTGAGGCTGAGTCTCCTCATCATCTGTTACCATTCATTATTAAGATGGAGGCACTTAGAAGGACTGGTACACAAGATGATTATTCACTTCAATGTTCCACCCAAATCCTGCTTATGTTTATTCCTATCTATCACATTAGAGAACTTAGAACACACCTTGAGTACTGTGTCCANGAATATGAACTGCATTTACTTTTTTCTGAAAATGCACTTGTTCAAAACAAAAGTTACAGACTTTGTAGCCTTGTATTTTTAAATGAAAAACAGGTACATGAAAACCACTGATATAATTCATCTGTCAAGATCCACGTAACTGAACTCTCCTCTAACCACACAAACAAAAATCCTTTAAGAAAAGGATTGCACTTTGCATTGAAGTCCTAAAAACGCAGAGAGTCTGTCAGATTCCACCAGAGAAAGGGATGCTACTCTAGCATTCTGGATCTTCAGTTTTTATCATCCCTCAGTGAAACACACAAAGATACTAGTTCCATTTAGAGAGCTGCTAACTGTATTGTCTCAGAGGAGCAGTTTCTAGGAAGTCAAGTTTCAAGCTTTGTAGGACTCATAAATCCCTATCAACTCCTTATATTACACCCTGACATAAATGGGAAAAGCCACTGCTCTGTCAGTCTCCTTCCCTTCTGTATGAAGGAAGTATTTCACTTTAGCAATGTGTACAGTATGATGTGACTGTCATCCTTCATGCTAACTAACAGTATTTCCCTCTGGTGATCTCAATTTAATTTTTGATCTCTAGTCTGACAGCTGAATTATAAATTCTTTAGAATTTAGTATCTTTACTAGCAACTTATTCAGGACCAAAAATGAAATGAAGTTACTATCTCATGACCATTCCAAGCCCAAAACATGTTTGTACAAGGCATGCTTTTATATCTTTAAAGTGGCATATCTGTCAATTTAGCAACACAAAAAAGAAAAAAAAAAAAGGCAAAGAAAGGTAAACATCCCATGTTATTTTTCTGTCATTATAAAGACAACTGAAGCTTTGGCTGTATCTGGTATCCTAATGCAAAGCCAACAAGCTAGCTTATTCTAGAGCATTTAGAAGAGAGTGTTTTCCCCATGTAGCCTGCTGAAAACACAGGTGGGTACAGATCCAAGAGAGATTATTACTACATCACATACAGAGTATTTGTAGACTCTATGCAGTGAAATCTTGCCCTAGGCAATGGGAATTCCCAGTTAAACTTTGGAAGTCTAATCTTATTGAGCTTCTATAAATTTTACATTACTGTATGAAATTTAAGAAGAGGAAATGCCAGATTCTCCACCTGGAATGGGTTCCTGGTTATACATACAAACTGAGACATGAGATGCTGAAGAGAAGCCTTACAGAAAGAGAAATGGAGGTTTAGGTTGGTGGCAGATTGAATATGTCAACAGTGTGCCTGACAGCCAAAAGGGCCAACCACGTCCTGGTTGAAGGAGGCAATTGTCTTTCTTGACATGGCTCTGGTGTAGTCACACCTTGAGTACTGTGTGTAGCTTTGAGTACTTCAATACAATGACATCAAACCATTAGACTGTGTCCAGAGGAGGGTAACCAAGATGGTGAAGACTTACAACAAGATTTGTGAGAAGCAGCTGAGGCCACTTGGCTTGTTAACCTTGAAGGCTGAGAGGCCTCTTTGCAGCTTCTTTAAGGAAGGCAGCGGAGGGGAAGGTTCAGCTCTCCTCTCTCTGGTGACCAGTAACAGGACACAAGGAAATGGAATGAAGCTGGATATGGGGAAATTTAAGTTGGAAATTAGGAAAAGGTTCTCACTGAGAGGGTGGCTGGTCACTGAAACAGGCTTGTCAAGGAAGTGGCTACAGCACCAAGCCTGTTAGAGTTCGAGGTTTATTTTTAGGTAGTCCTGCAAGAAGTGAGGTGTTTGACTCGATGATCTTTGAGGTCTCTTCCAACCTTGGTGATACTGTGTGACTCAGTGATTCTTATGGGTCCCTTCCCACTTAAGATATTCTATGATTCAATTTCTACAGCTTTTGGGTTTTTTCCCCCCTTTATGCTTCTACTATCAATTTTATGCTTTTCCTCCACAAAATAAAAAGTCAATATCTGTAATGAGTTATATTATTAAATCAGAAGAGCTATTTGGAGACTAAATACATTTAACATATGCTTAAGAAGCATACTGAAAACAACATAAATAACAAGATGTATGTTATCATTCTGTAATCTATTGGTTTTATGAAATTTCTGCTTAGACATTGAGAAAATAGAAGCTAAACCAGCGAAAGAGGATTAACATGCTAACAAAGAAGAAAAAGAATTAAAGTGCTGGGAAAAAAGTGAAATTGTTTTGAGAAAAGGCTATGACTCCATTGTTGGGTGAGCTGTTAACCTGCACAACTGAAAAGGAAGTAATTGGCCCATTGGTTTAGAGTGCTAGATCTGTTTAATTGACTCTGTCCTTGAAAAAATTCTACACACAGAATTAAATTGTTTCTAGCAAACAGTAACTTTTTACTATTCCTCAGAAGATCTTTTTCTTCCATTAAATCCATGCAATACAGCAGTGAGCTAATAATTTGGTGAAGATATAAATGTATGCTATGCAAGAGCATCAGTGCTGGCTTACACAAGCTGGGCTTTTCCAACATTTGTGACAAATGCTGATTTTAAACACAGTATGCTTGATTCTCATATAGTGCAGCAATGGATGCATAAATTAAGCTCAAATCAGCACCTACAAAATTTCTGACACTAACTCTCCACTTAGTTGAGACCAGCTTCATTAACATCTATATAACTTTCTTATCAAGTCATACTGCAAGAGTTAATTCTATGTAACAAGTTTACCATTTGTTTTCTCTATTTCACTGTTTCTCCCACTTGATTTGCTGCTGCTAAGTGGATATGATAAGAAAACTACTTACTCCTGTGCGCTGGTTTTATCAATACTCACAAAATGTTTTACAAAGAAGGTTTAGTATAGTGATCTTCATTGCTATCAACAGAAAAAAACTAAGCACAGAAAGGTCAAGTGCCTTTTAAAGTATACTCAGCACACAAATCACAGAGCTAAACTAACAGGACTCTTGAGTCTCAGTCCTGTACTATATTAATACATCCACATATTCTCCCCTAGAGACAGAAAAAAAGGCAGAATTAGGTGACTAATTACAAGTAACCACAGAAAACCAATAATCCTGGAATAATCCAGTTTCAGCACCCCTGAATTATTAGATTCACAGATCCCTTGTAAGCCTCTGAAGTAATTAAAGCCTGACTGAGAAGCTAAGCGATCTTTAGCTCAAATCCTATGAATAGATTAGCTTGTGAACATAATGTATGCTGACTATTAATAAGTTAATTTTACTGTATAAGCAGTAAAACACTACCCAAATTGTACATACAATAGACTTGCATCACCTTTACAAAGCTAAAGCTAATGTCAGGAGAAAGCATCAAGAAATACGATTTTATATCTTATATTAATGACAACATGAGACAGTTGACAGAACGCAGTCAGATACTTCAAGGCTCCAAGGGATGCAAATCTGTGAATCTTCCATAAATGAAGAAATGGAGCAACATCTGATGAGGGCAGTCTACTAAGAGGATTATGAACTGCTACTCTTCCACCATTTTTAAACATGAGATTGTCTATCACTTGGAAAAAAAAATTAAAGTTTTCTGGAATTCTTAAAATACTGTTAATTTTCTATGTTTTAAGACAAAAATATCCTGAATTTTCCTCTTGGAAATCTACTATAGTGTCTAATGTAAGTTAAAAATCCTTGAAGTTACCTGGAATCTCTCCACTGACCATGGAAAGACCAGAGGGCATCCATTAAATAAACAGAGTTGTATTTAAAGTGCATGTATTGAGCAACAAAATATTTGTATCACAATCACTGGACACTATTTGAAAGGAATGTTCATTGACCTATCCCTATGTTTAAGCTCATTAGAAACCTCAGCACTTCATCAGAAAGTCAAAGACTGCTTTTCTTAAGTGAAATTGGACTGAACCTAAGAACTCATTTTTAACAGTCACCATCACTGGATTTCTGTCAATCACAAAGACTAGAGCCTCCCTTTGAGCCATTAAGTACAACTCAGCTTAAGTGTGAATTTGATGTAATGTGAAAAGAACAACATCCATCACTGCACAAATTCTTGATCTGTTCTCTATTTCCTCCATCCATTTTCTGTAGGTTTTTAGTGCATACTTGGAAAGAAATTACAACTATTGGCATGTCTCTCCAGAAAAGACATCATTTTTAACAAGACTATGAGGCTAGAGGCAATTTGGCCAACAGCATAAACAGGCTAGTGTCTGGGTTTGTCACATTCTTTCCTCATGAGGAATCCTCTTTACTGAGGATCTGTTACAGAGCCTTGACAGCATGGAACTCAGGACCTGAGACAGAGAATCACAGATTCACAGAACACAAGGTTGGAAGGAACCTTGAGGACTATCCAGTTCAACCTTTCTTGGCCAAAGCATGGTCCAGGCATGATGACCCAGCACCCCTGTCCTGCTGAGTCTTAGAAGTGTCTAGTGTTGGGGTTTCCACCACTTACCTGTGAAGATTATTCCAATGTCTGACTGAATGAGTAGCAGCACCAGCTTATATTACTAACTGCAATATACACAAGCACTTAGTGAAGGTGGTAACATGCACTGTACTCCTAAACTTTTCTTCCCACCTACTCATACCTGCAACTTCACATTCTGGGTAGCCACTGTCCTTCCCCCTTGCCCAAGAGAATCTGACACCAAACAGGTACTACATGGCCCACCTGCCTAAGAAAGGGGGAAGAAAAAAAAAAATCAAGAAGCTAAGCCTCACAAAAGTGCAGCAGAAATCCATCATAACTATAGATCATTTTGAGCACTTGCTCCATATTTGTATTATGATGTCTCTTCAGTGAATAAACCAGTATGCTTTGCATAAGGTCTCTATAGCTAATTCAAACAGCATCCTCATTTCTCTGTTGTAGAAGAAATGCTACATCCTCTCATGTCTTCTCTAAGTTATCCTAAATAACTCCAAACTTCTTGTTCCTCTTCTATTTGGAGGTCCTAGGGGTATTTACTAACTCTTGGTACCATTAAGACTACTCAGGCTTACTTTTGTTTTAAACAACCTGTCTCCTTTTCTAGAAAGAAAGGGCAGGGAGGGTGGTAGGGAGAGAATCTCATTTCTAAACATATAATGCAAACACTATGCAGTGAAAATTTTAAAATTCAAAACTCTATTTCAATTATCATAATGTTCAGAGAGTTTTTCATGCTGAATGTAAGAAACTAACACTTTTGGCCTAATAGCTATGGCCCTAAAAATATGTAGGTGATGAAATATTTCTCTATCTGCATTAGAAGCTTAGATCACAGTGGCAGTCTAATGAAAGACTCTAATTAACTTTGAAGAAATGCAAAATTATACTAGAAGACTCTTTATATTACATTAACAATGAGAGCAAGCTTATATAAGCTTTTGAGACAGGATACTGTTGAGTCCAATTTTTCAGCTGTGCCTTGCAAAGATGAGAAGAAAATCCCAACTATTTTATCTCTGGTGAACTGCTAAGAAGCACAGCATACATATAGTTAAAGTGAATAGGAACAATAGGTCAGCATGATGGAACTCGTGTAGAAAAAAAACTACAAAAATGTGAAGGTCTACAAAACATTAAAATACATTTTATCATTTATATATATATATGTGTGTGTGTGTGTGTGTGTATATATATTCCCTGAAATGATTTTTGGACTCGTGCTTTATATTAATTAAAGAAAAAAGAAAAAGAAACTAGATCTTTGGCAAAATAACAGAGAGCAACATAAAAGTGAAGATAGAATTTGCAACTGCACTAATATGAACCAAACCCTAGAAAGCTTCAAAAGGTTCCAAGAACTAAACTTCACAGAACTTCAGTGTAGAAATTCAATGATAATCTGATATCTGCTTCTTTCTTCTGACACTGTCACACTTTCAGATGTATATTCCGTATATTAACACCAAGAGATGAGAGAAAAATTTAAGCCAACTGACCTCTGTCACCCATAAAGATTTCTCACTAAGTCATGCTATTATCTTGCAATAATCCTATAAAACATCTCATGGAAACTGGAAACATCACTCACTTATTTGTAGTACAAGAAGCAAGTTACTACACAAACTAAGGCAGGCAATTCATCCAGCCTAGCACTATACTGCTGACAGTGGTCAGGTTCACCTTCCTCCAAGAAGAAATTCTGCTTCTAACACATACAGACTGTAATGTCTATGTGGTAGCCTCTACATAGCCATCAGAAGCTGTGGATAGGCTTTTCTTGTAAAATCATAAGGCTTTATAACTGTATTTTCATTTTGCCTAGAACTAACTATGCTTAGATTCTCCATAAAAAGAAACAATCATACTTTCATCTTTATCCAGCTTTCAACCTCACAGATTCCCTGTGGCAGTAAATTTTATGAATTCATCATGTGCTAAGAAATGGATCATCCCATTCATTATTATTTTTTTTAATGGTTTTAAACATTTATCCATTTTTCAATTATTATCAAGAAAGGAAGGAGCTACAATACATCTTCTATACAATAAATGTTATCTTTTCGTCCACTCTTGTACATTCCACCATCTAAACTCTCCACAGTAGAAGTGTGTCCATCTTTAGGCAATATGCTTTCCAACTTTTCTGTCTACTTATTGGTAACACACAGATTCATAGAATCATTTAAGTTGGAAGGGTTCTTGACAATCATCCCGTTCCAAGCCCCTGGCATTGGCAAGGAGACAACCCACTAGACCAGGCTGCTCAAAGGCCTCATCCAACCTGGCCTTGAACACTTCAAGGGAGGGGGCATCCACAACCTCCATGCAGTGTCTCACCACCCTCACTGTAAAGAATTTCTTTCTAATATTTAGTCTAATTCTATCCTCCTCAAGCTTTAATCCATTCTCTCTCACCCCATCACTATAAGCCCTTGCAAAAAGTCCCTCCCCAGTCTTCCTGTAGGCCCCCATCAGGTACTGGAATGTTGCTATAAAGTGTCCCAGGAGCCTCTTTTTCTCCAGGCTGAACAGCTCCAACTCTCACTGCCTGCCCACATAGGGGTGGTTCTCCAGTCCTCTGATCATCTTCATGGCCCTTCTCTGGACCTGCTCCAGCAGCTCCATATCCTTCTTATGCTGGGGGCACTCGAACTGGACACAGTACTCCACGTGGGGTCCCACCAGACCAGAGTAAAGAGGGGGAGAATCACCCTCCTCATCCTGCTGGTCACACTTCTTTTGATGCAGCCCAGGATATGGTTGACAGCTCCAGGTCCTTTTCCTCAAGACTGCTCTTGAGCCACTTGTTTCCCAGCTTCTATTTGTGCTTGGGATTGCTGTGACTCAAGTGCAGGACCTAGCACTTGACCCTGCTGAACTTCATGAGGTTGGCTTGGGCCCACTTCTCAAGCCTACACGAGTCGCTCTGAATGGCATTCCTTCCCTCCAGTGTGTCAATCGGACCACACAGACGGGTGTCATCCACAACCTTGCTAAGAGTACACCCAACTCCACTGTCTGTATTGCTGACAAAGGTGTTAAACAACATCCTAATACCAACCCCTGAGGAATGCCACTTGTCACTGGTCTCCATTTGGACACTGAGCTGTTGATCACAATTGATCACAACTCTCTTGAATGTAACCATCCAGCCAATTCCCTGTTCAGTGAGTGGTCCACCCCTAAAGTCCATGCTTTTCCAATTTGGTGACCAGGATGTCATGGGAGACAGTACCAACAAAAGTCCAGGCAGATGACATCAGTTGCTCTTCCCTTGTCCACCAATGCTTTAATTCCAACATAGAAAGCTACCAAGTTAGTCAGGTGTGATTTGCTCTTGGTGAAGCCATTTTGTTGACCACCAATCATCTCTTCTTCATTTTCTTTATGTCTTAGCAAGGCCTTCAGGAGGATCTGCTCCATGATCTTGCCAGGCATAGAGGTGAGACCGACAAGCCTATAGTTTCTGGGCTCTTCCTTTTTTCCCTTTTTGAGGATGTCTCCTTTTCCAGACAGCAGGGACTTCACCAGATTGACATGACATTTCAAATACTATGGACAGTGGTTTGGCAACTTCATCTGCCAGTTCTCTCAGAACACATGGGTGGATCTTGTTGGACTTGTGCACCTTCAGGTTCTTTAAATAGCCTCAAATCGGATCTTCACTTACAGAGAGCAGATCTTCCTTTTTCCACTCCCCATCTCTGCCTTCTGGAGCTTGGACACACAGCTAGGACCCTTGCCAATGAACACTGAGCACCTCAGCCTTCTCTGTATCGTGTCATACTTCCATTCTCCTTTTGGAGAAGCCCCACATCTTCTCTAGCCACCTTCCTGTCCCAGATGTAACTGAAGAAATTCTTCTTATTCCCCTTTATATCCCTAGCCAAGTTCAATTCTATCTGTGCTATTGCTTTTCTAACCTGATCCCTGGCTGCTAGGACAACTTCCTTTTAATCCTCCTATGTGGCTTGTTCTTGCATACATTGCTTATAGACTCCTCTTTTTTGCCCAAGTAAGTCTAGAAGCACCTTGTTTATCCACATCAGCCTTTTGGCACTCTCAGAATGCACTGCTCTTGGGCTTGGAGGATGGTCTCTGAATATTGACAAGCTTTACTGGGACTCTTTTCCCTCCAGGGCTTTATCCCACGACAGTCTGTCAAGCAGATCCCTGAAGAGAATAAAGTCTGTTCTCTTGAAATTCAGACTAGTGAGTTTGCTTCACACTCTCTGATGCCTTGAGGATCTTAAAGTCTATTATTTCATGGTTGCTACAGCCAAGGCTGCCCTTAGCTTCACATCACTTATCAGCCCTGCCATGTTGGTGAGGATGAGGTCTAGCATAACACCTTTTCTTTGGGTTCCTTTACCACCTGGAAGAGGAAATTGTCATTCATGCATTCCAGGAACCTCTTTAGATTGCTGGTGCCCTGCACCAACAGATAAACAAGTGAAATCTCCCATGAGGACCAGGGCTTGTGAACACAAAGTTGCTACTATCTATTTATAGAGGGCTTCATCCACTTGGTTTTCTTGGTCAGGTGGCCTGTAGCAGATCCCCTATGACATCGTGATGAGCCCAGATCCACAAAAAATATGTATGCAACTATAGTTCTATTTGGATGCTAAATTCTCATTTATCTAATAGGAAATCGAATCAAAAACATTTGAAGATTTGAGTCTTTGTATTTCAGAAGCTAAAAAGAATTTTTACTGAATTTTGTAATTCATCCCACTGAATAAAATTTGAAGCACATATCTCAGTTACGAACTGTAAATTCAAAGAAATAAAAAGAAACCGACTGCTAAGGAAAAATAAACAGCCTGGAGCAATTAATTACCTTTTAAATGATGAACAGAGTGAGTCTGATTATAATACTAATCCCTGTCACTCTTTTTTTCTTTCGTATTTAATAGGTTAGAACCATTTGCTGCTGGTTTTCAGTTAGAGCTCTAAATATGTATTAGGATATGACAGATCCAAGAAGTCACACTTTTAAATAAAACTTCTTCATCTTGTAAATAGTCCTTTAGAATTTCTGCCTTTAATCATCAGTTTAATGAAGTCTAATGGATCTGTTATTATCCTTTCACTTCAATGTGGTGATGAGAATAAAATATAATTAAGGGTGTTTGAAATAAAAGAACAAAAGCTGAAGACAAGGGAGAAAAAGAGATAGATTCATCAATACTACATCAATGAGAGGTCAAACAAGCTGCAAATAGCTTTTCTGTAGGCAGCTACTCTAAAACATACTCAATTCTCTAATTCCAAATCTTATTCATATACCTTGCAGCGTTCTGCACCTATTACAGAAATACCTTATGCCTCGTTGTGTTATGAATAAAGCAAGCCTGAGTGAACCTCGTGCACCAAAATTCATTTTTGAAAGAAAATCAAGTCGTATTTTACTAAAAGCAAGTTGTCTGTTTAAAGCAGTAATTGTGAAGATGATGTGCAGTTTTTGCATATTCTGATTGTGTTTTATCTAAACTAAAATGCCTCTACAGGCAAAATAAAGTCTGATTAGTTTCTAATAAGATGACAGAACACATTTACGTTAAATATCTACTTTCAAGAAGCTTCTTATATTGGGTAGAGGACAAAAATTAAAGAAAAACTAAGAATTAGATGGGGACATATATGCAACGTGTGCTTTTTAAGCACAAAAAAAAAAATATATGCAGTGCCAGTATTTTCCTTAGAAGTAATCCTAAACTGAGACAGTACAGTACATTATACTGTACACTTCAAGGCAGCATGATTTTTTTTTTCTTGTCCATCAAAACTAAATATAAATATACATACATATATTTATTTTAAATTCAGTTTGGATTTCTGTGGGAAACAGGAAATCAGATTTCATAGAATCATAGAATGGTAAGGTTGGAAGGGACCTCAAGGATCATCTAGTTCCACCCCCCTGCCATAGGCAGGGACCCCTCCCACTAGTACAGGTTACTCAAGGCCTCGTCCAACCTGGCCTTCAACACCTCCAGGGAGGGAGCAGCCACAACCTCTCTGGGCAACCTGTTCCAGTGCCTCACCACCCTCAATGTAAAGAACTTCCTCCTGACATCTAGTCTAAATCTTCCCACTCGGATCTCTAGCAGAAATAGGTAAAATCTTCAATTTAAATTTCTCACACTCTTTCATAAGGAAAAAACATCTAAGTTACTTCTTAAAATAGCATGATCTTTCCCCTTCTTATCTCATGTTAGAAAACAAGTAATATATCTTGTATTCTGTATTTCTCATTAATAAAAGAAATAATCACTTTCACCACGAGCCTATGACTTCCGTCACAGTAGTACAGCTTAAACAAAAAATAATCTTATTATACCTTATGGTTATCAATGGTTTTAGAACTTAACATCCTACGTGAAAGTTACTTATTATTCTTTCAGCACACTCAAAAGTGAGTATAGGTTTAGAAAACAGTGACAGGAGAAAAACATGGGGTTTGTATATGATGCAAGAAGCGTGGCAAGATTGAGTCATTTTACTTTGATAAATGGTATGAACCTGTTCAGGAGCTGCACAGGAAAGCTTATTTTATTAGTTTTCTCCTTGGACACTTTTGGTCGTGTCGCTTGTTGAAGAGAAGACAATATCTGGATATAGACTGGGAGGTAGATTCATCTTGGCTATTGTGTTATTTCACTTCATCCACGGGATCAATGAAATGCACAAGAGAGAGATTTATTTAGTCTTTTATACTACAAAAACCCGAAAACTAGCCAATTCCTAACACTATTTCTCCCTCTACACCACCCCTTGAATCTGTTTGCGTATTTGTACTGCATGCTGTTTCTTTATTTATTAACTACTTTGGTTTGTAATTTTGTGGTAGTTTAAGGCTTATTGGAATATTCTAAGAAGAGAAATTGGGACTTTCCTGAAAGCTCAGTGCAGAATCTAAATAAATTAGATCATTGGATGTGAAAGAATAATAATGATAAAGTCTATATCATTCATTGGTTTGCTAATTGGTATAAAAAGCCAATGCATAAATAATTTCCTTCTCTTGGCTTCTGGGCACCGGCTCTGTTCAGTGTTCCTTTGCTCCTCTCTGACTCCTCCACACTGAATACTAAACTTGACTGACAAGATAACATGCAAAATCTTGCCAGTTTTCTATCTGGGGAGAGAGAAGGTGGCGGCATTGGCCCCTTCTGGGCTTTCTTTGTCTGGGCAGGGAAGATGGGATTTCTGTATTATTTCTAAATTGTATATAATTGTAAATACATGTAACTATATTGTGTACATACCCTTGTAAATTTAGCTTTGCTGTAAAATGAAGTTTTATCTTACTTCCAAGTTGTCTGAGCTGGTCTGGTAAATTTTAATTTGGGGAGCCATTTCCTAAACCCACCACACATTTTCACTACAGAGGACCTACACTGTTCCTTGAAGCCTAAAGGAATTTTGCCAGTGGAGTACATCTTAAAGTGCTGATCAAAATAAGCAGTGAATCTAGAGTAACAGTCATGCACAATTAAGTCATTTCATTTTTTTGTAAAATATGTGAGTCTGAAATAAAGCAATGCCATTTAGATTTCTACTTCAGAAACAGTTGGGATTAGTTTAATTTTTGTCAGAAACAGAAAATGAATATGTAATGAATGCTATTTTTCAGGAAAACATGGCTAAACATTTTCAATTTGTTTTCCCTTCTAATATGGAGAAAGCTGTTTTGTCCCTTTTTTCCATCGCCATATATACCTCAGCTCAATACAGTACTAAAAATACCTTTTTCTATGCCTTTTTCCTTTTGATGGAATAGTGGCATAAAGGAGAGCATCAAGATGGACAATTTTGAATAATTTATTCATGACTTTTTAGTTCCTATGAGTTGAGTGCATGGCATCACAGCTTGACTCTTCAGTTGTCCTATATATGCAAGGATAGCTGTAAACAGACCTTTTGTAAAGAACAAAAAGTTAAGCAACTCCTCCTTCCCTCCCTTTCACACAACAGTTGGAGCCAAATGGTTGTTCAAGCTTGTTATGCACAATCCTGTTGTTATAGGGAGAACTTATTCAGTAAGAAGATTAGATATTAGCTTAAGCTGCCTCGGTACAACTGAATAAGCATGAGCCTGCAGATATACAAATGCTAAATCCACTGGCATTATAATTTCTTAAGCATTCAGAAACCTCCAAGCTGTTCTAGATGGTAAAGCATCCTACTAAACAGAAGTCTATTTCACAGACATACTAAATCTGTTTATTTTGAATAGAAGTAGCATTGTTCAAGTTAAGTTGTAGTGTAATAAACAGATTAGGGCATTAGGCAACAGAATTATTAAAAGTGAAAGATCATCAAAGTGAGGGGAAAGAAATGAATGCTAAATCCCCTATTTCACACAAAAATGCAATGAAATTTAAATAAAATCTATCTCAAAACAATTTACCTTTTGACATCATGCCTCAGTGTTTTAAGTACCAGTTCAGAAAGTAAATAACACTCCAGGTTCAATGAAAAATTACCTTGTCTCTTTTAATTTAGTCTGAATTTACAAATATAAAGTAACCCATAGTCATTTATTTAGGGCACCTTGCTAAAGCATTGCTTGTTACACCAAAGTAGAGACAGGAACATTAAAGATTTTAACTTGCTCCTGGAAATCTGACTGGATTCCATTCTTTTTTCTATTGTTCTCAATGGCTTATAGCAATTAGATAATAATGGACTCTATGTAAATATTTTCTCACCTGCAAATGAAAATACACACAGAAAGAGTTCATCCACTACCCCTCTCTATCAGAGTTTAACTAACAGGAGAATAGGTCTTATGCTGGATTTTGACAGAGAATTCTATGAGTGTTATTACACCAACTGTAATTCTAAACCAAAATCTTGCATCCAAAGTCAAAAAATGTCAGTCATCCTTCCTCAGTAGGTTGCTTCTTTATTATAAGTGGTTATAGCTGCCTTTCTAACATTATGCATCAGATATTGTACTTCCATACTCAAGTGCAAAATCTGAAGACTAAGCACTTATAAATTGTCTTTGAAGTGGTTCAATTTTTCATAGGAACAGATTTTGCAGATACTACCAGAACCTGCAGAAACAAGGTTGGGGGTGGGAATGTGGGTTGCTTTTAAGAAGTTATTAAAATCTATTTATTTATAGGCTCTTTAAATCAAAGGGACTTGATAGCTTTAGAATATTGTGCCAAATTAAAAAAAAAAAAGGCATATTTTCTAACATTTAAACATCATTGACCTAGGTTTCTATCACTTTCTAAACTTGACCAATACTAAAAACTTAAATGTTGAGAAACCATAAAATATTCAGCTTACTATAAAAGACCCAAACACAATAAGCTCAAGTGTCCTGTTTAAGTTCTTTTGAGAGAATACAATTTGCTGCTATACGTCTCAATAATATCTATATTGCCATCTCTAGAAAAGAAAGAGCTACATTTTCATCAGTGCATCAGGCCTTGAGAAACTGAACTAAACAAAATTCATGGGAAACGAGAACAAGCCTTCTTCTAGTTACACTATTATGCAAATATCTTAAAAGATATATATTCAAACCACACTCTTTGTAAAATTTAGGCTGTGTGCTTGTCCTAACAGAAACAGAGGAATATCAGCGTGGAAGCCAGAAAACCCAAATACATATGAAAAGTTACTGCCTTGGGTTATCTACTGTGGACACAGATGCTCAGGATAAATAAATCATGCTAACAGACTCCAGATTGCAAAAACTGGTCAGGCTTATGTGTTCTGCCACTGACAGAGAAAGAATATTAAACAAGCCGGGCCCTTGGTTTCCATTAGGAACACTTCTTATGTCCTTATCTCCAAGTTCAATTTTCAAGTGTTAGATCAAGAGAGAATATTATCTTCTAGGTTGGAACACTCTACAGCATGCCGTATCACTTCAGTATTTCCAACATCTTTGATGGAATAGAAGGAATTGATTGATGATGTTTCAGACATTTCAGACAAATCTAGGGAAATTAGAAATAGCTGTAGTAGGATTTCTGTTCTTCCTTTTTCTTCTTTTTTTTTAAAGAGTTCTTTTCTAGAAGATGTCTAGGCAGTTTTCATTAAACTAATTCCATGTCAGGAAGTCAGAACAATGTTTGACAATCCAGGATCTGCTGTCCCCAACCCTTTTAATACAGAGCATCAACAAATTTGCCACATCCAGCTTATCTTGCAGCTTATCTTCAGCTGAAACTGAAAAATTCAGTATATCTGTACTAAGGGGTATTACTACATCCTCTTCTTTTGACACTAGCCCTATGGTTTCACTGCATTTATTCTTCCCTTTTTCTAATCATTCTGTGAGGTGGGAAACTTGTGTCTACTGTTAACAGTACCAGTTGTTGGAAAATACTGAAGCAAACGATTTCACACTATTTTAGCTTTCAGAAATGGACTTTTGGAAGACAATTAGACATCCAAACAGAAGAATATTACTTTAGTCTAGACCCAAATTCCAAAGAAGACATAATCTATACTAACACTTGCAGGTGTTCTCTCAAGATTTGTGCATTTTCTTGTTTAGTTTTTGTAACATCAGCAGTGTTTATACTACATCATTTAACGAAACATAACTAGCAAAGACTGCTTCAGTGAGAAAGATGGCTTGGCATAGATATAACTCCTTAATTTGGCTGTCTAGGCAATTTGCTGATGTGCTATGAGCTTCTCTTGTTTACATGTCTGTCGTATCTTTCAAAAACAACCTTGCTTTTCATAAATCATGCTGGGTCTACTTGAAATCAGCATTGACTTGTTTACAAAGAACTAGCTTGCACTGACTCTATTGGTTTACATTTAAATTAGCTCGAGACAGTGTAAGAATAACAGTATATATCTGGCTTTAAGACACCTCCAAGCTTGTCTGCCCAACATTCAACTCCGCACTGAAGGGTTTACCATGTCCCTAAGCACCAGGTCCATACACCACTTGAACACCCACTGGTGTCACCACTGCCATGGGTAGATTATTCCAATCTTTAATAATCCTTTCAGTGAAGAAATATTTCCTAATGCCCTTCCCTGATCCACTAGGTGGGTGATCTTATTGCAGAAGAAGATCAGATTTATCAGGCAGGACCTGCCTTTCATAAACCCACGTTGACTGGGCCTGATCACCTGGTTGTCTTGTAAGTGACATTTGATGGCACTCAGGATAACCTGTTCCATAGTCTTTCCTGGCACCAAGGTCAGAACGACAGGCCTGCAGTTCCCTGGATTGTCCTTTCATCCCCTGTAGATGGGCATCACATTTGCCAGCCTCCAGTGAACTGGGACCTCCCTGGTTAGCCAGGACTGTTGACAAACAGTGGTGAGTGACTTGGTGATAACATCTGCCAGCTCAAGTACCTTCGGGCAGCTTTCATCTGGTCCCACAGACTCCTGCACATTTGAGTGGCACAATAGGTCACTGACCATTTCTTCCTGGATTGTGGGGCTGTCTTCTGCTCCCCATCCCTGTATTCCAGTCCCAGAAGCTGAACCCTCAAGCAGCAGCTGGTGTCACTGACAATTCTGAGGCAAAGTAGCTAGATGTTCAGCAGCTCAGCCTATTCCTTGTCTTTGTTCAACAGGTTCCATCCTGCATCCAGTTGTGGGTAGACATTCTCCCTAGTTGTTCTTTTACAAGTAACATCTGTATAAAAGCACTTTCTGTTATTTTTAATGACACTGGACAGATTGAGTTCTAGTTGAACTTTGGCCTTTCTATTTTTCTGCCTACATATCCTTGCAAGAGCCTTGCACTCTTCCTGAGTTGCCTGTCCCTTTTCCATTGCCAGTGGCAGACTTTCCTTTTCTTCCTGAGCTGTACTCAAAGTTGTCTACTTAGCCAGGCTGGTCTTCTAGCCTGCCAGGTCATTTTCCAATGCACAGGGACAGCTTGTTCCTATGCCTTGAAGCTTTCCCTCTTGAGGAATGTCCAGCCTTCCTGGACTCCTTTGATCCTTCAGGACCACATCCCATCAATCAATCTCCAAAACAAGTCAAAGTCTACCTTCCAGAGGTCCAAGGATGTAAAGGGCAGAACTATGCAGTGCTCAATGCTATACAACACGTTGTGTTGCATTTTCCTAAATCTCTTACTGAGAAAGCCAATTACAAAGAGTAGCACATAAAATTAACAGAAATTATGAAAGAAACTAGAAGATTAAGACAAAGGAGCAAAACTAGCTTGAAAAAACAGGTATCTATTTCAATACTCAACTGTGAAAATTATTTTGAACGATACCCTGAGCCTTTCAGACTGTTGAGTGCTTTCCTCCAACATATAGCAACACATTTTAGCAGTAAAACCCACCAGTTTTTGCTAATAACTAACAATGGAAAGGGAAAGATTTCTTCCTGGTTAGCAGAACAAAGTCAAGCTTTTCAGAAAAGGTCTTGTATTTTATACATATTCATATTCCTGCAGAATTTTAGAAGGGTTACATGGTTTTTGAGAGAATCTGGATTGTATTTTAGCATAATTTCTGAAGGCTTTAATTACTTTTATCTTGATTAGCACTCAAGACATCCTGACAAAATCTGGTGATTGATTTCAAGCATATAGTTAGAGACACAAACTATATTTTGGTTCAGTGTTATTTCTCCTGTAATTGTTTCTTATTCTACAAAGCTCTTCCACAACATTTCCATTTCTTTACCACACTGGCCTGAAAACTCACTGAAGATAAATAATCCTACAACATGGCTAGAGATGTGCAGCAGAAAAAAAACCAGTCTAGTGCTTCAGGACACCAGCTGCAAAGGAAAGCATTTGCATAGAAAACATCCTAAGAACTGCTTCATTTCATAGGTCTCTTCAACAAATGTTGTCTTCACCATTTTCAAATCAGTCAGCATTGTCAAAATTACTGAGGACTTGTGCAACGATTTTCTGTGTGGCACAAGTTTTAAACCTGTATTTTTCTTCAAATTACATTAACAGAACATTTCTTTGTGGATTTTTTTTTTTTAGTGATTTCTAGGTAGGCAGAATTTAGCATTGTCTACTTTCCTTCTGATACCTTATTCTATCCTTCTTTAGTAAAGTTTCACCTTCAAGTCTTATTTGGCTCTGTTCTAAGCTACATTAAAACATTCTTGAGCAAAAGAGCACATCTCTTTTCTAATCAAAACCGACCATCTTGGTAGACAAGGAGAGAGCAATGGACACTGTCTAACTTCAGTAAGGCTTTTAACATCATCTCCCTTAAGGCCGTCACAGACAGGCTACGGACTGGATGTGCAGGTAGGAAGGTGGACTGAAAAACAGAATGGCCAGACCCAGAGGGTCAGTGCCACAGGGCCTAGTTGGAAGCCAGTAACTGGTACCTCAGGGTTCAATAGTGGGTCCAGTTCTGTTTCACACTTTTACTAATGATAGGGATGATGGGGAAGAGCGCTCCCTAAGTAATCTTGCAGATGACAACAAACTAGGAGTGGTAGTTGATATGCCACAGTCCTGATGTCATCCAGAGAGACTTCAGCAGCCTGGGTAAACAGCCAGCAGGAACCTCATGAAGTTCAACAAGAAGTGCACCAGTGTATGCTGTGAACCTATCAGTCAGCTGGAAAGTAGCTCAGCAGAAAAGACCCAGGGGTCTCGGCAGGAAGCAACTTGACAATAAGCCATCAATGAGGCCCTGCAACAGCAGAGCAGGCTAACGGTATCCTCTGCTGCCTTAGAAAGACTGCTGCTGGCAGGTGGAGGAAGGTAGTCCACCCTCTCAGCACCAGTGAGGTGACACTCCAGTACTGCATCCATTTCTGGACTTCTTGCTGTAAGACGTGAACATGCTGGAAGTGTTCAGCCTGGAGAAGGCTCAATGTATGTAAAATACCTGAAAGGAGGTTGTAAAGAAGACAGTCAGGCTCCTTTCAGTGGTACCCAGCAAAAGGACCAGAGATAACAGGCATAACAAATACTGGAGGTTCCTTCTGAACATCACAAAACACTTTTTTACTGTAAGGATGACTAACCACTGGCACAGGCTGCACAGAGAAGTTGTAGATTCCATCCAACCCAACCAAAGGAAAAATAAACAAACAAACAAAAAAACCCCAAAACCACCAAGAACAAGCATATGGACATAATCATGGGCAACGAGCTCTGAACAACCCCCTGCTTGAACAGAGGTGTTGGATTAGATGAGCCTAGAGGTCTTTTCCAAATCAGTCACTCTGTGATTCTATAAATCTGTAACAGAGACTTGTGTCATATATGACTGAAGCCCAGTGAAGGTATGGAATTCAACAGAAGTGTGCAAAGTATAATAAAATGGCAATAATATCCTATATAAAATGATATTGAAACATTGTCATGTACCAATACCAGCAACACTTATTTGTTGAGTAATACTTCTGTGCAAACTTTGATGATACAAATGCAGACATAAAAAAAACCCACTGATATAAATGTTTGGTTTGGTGTATTCATACTTAACAGGTTTAGCAATTTGATATATTGATTTATCCTTTATCACATCATTTAGACACAAACAAGGGATCAAGGGTCTTTTCTCTTAAAATTAGTCTCTGTACTTTATAACATTAACATTCTTAGACTCATTGACAACTCCTCCTACTTTTACAGACTTCATAACTAGAAGAAATTTAGGGTTGAAGAAACTATTAGACATTATAGATAATTTCTCTCCCACTTGAAGCATCTGAAGCTCTCCCAGCAACAAAATCCCAACTAAATCTCATCCAGTCACAACAAAAGATAATAATAGAATCATAGAATGGCCTAGGCTGGAAGAGACCTTGGATATCATCTAATCCAACCTCCCTGTGTCATGGTCCGGAGGACAGAGATTAACAATATCTCTTGTCCAGAGGAGTGAGATTTGTTCTTATATATTTCTGTATTGTGGAATTAAGGTACAAGCGAGACCAGAGAGCAGAACCCAAGACTATTTATTAAAGGATAAAATGGATGAAACAGAGAAAGAGAGAGAAGGGGAGAGAGGGAGAGAAACACAGAGAATGAGAAGAGCAGGAAAGGGATTCTATTGCCATCTGCCAGAGAAAGGGTGAGAGAGCACCAGCCCAAGTCCAAGACCTTTTCAGTTTTGTGTTGCCCAGGGATGTTTTTCTAGTGAGTGTGGTTGTCTTCTTCTAGAGTTCTTCCTTGGGAATTTCTCTTCAAGCAGGCATTGCTCAGATCTTCTTACAGCAGGCAAAACTTAGGGCATGGCATGGTTGGTGAGGTAAAGAGAGTTCCTTGGGCTGCCATTTGTCCTGGTGATGTCTTCTCCCACTCTCACACTCACCCCAGCTTGTATCTGCTCAGTGTCTTTTACTCAGTTTTTTGCAGCTCCCCCTGGCCACCCTAATCATATTAATGCAAGTGACTGCCAGGTGTGTTATCAGTGGGGAGAGCTGACCCATCAGGCAGGTCGTTTACAACAACTGTTGCATATCCATGTGCAACCCCTGCAGGGGTCTGGCACCCCTCAATTCAATACACATCCCTAGGCATTTCAGGAAAACCACCTGAGCAAAGATGATCTTTGTCTTGTACAAGAGAGACAAGATTTAGTGTCTCACATCCTGCCATGGGTCGGGACACCTCTTAACTAGACCAGGTTACTCAAGGCACCATCCCACCTGGCCTTGAATATCTTCAGGGTGATGGCATCCACCTCTGGACAATCTATTTCAGAATTTTGCTAGCCTCGTAGCAAAGAATTTCTCTTTAAGACCACTCTACATTTTGCCAGTTGATTGAACAGGTAGTTATGACTTAGAGAGTAATGACAGAAGCTAGGAAGACAGAAGCGTATAAAACAATTGAGCTAATGATAGCCCATTATTCAAAACCCTCCACAAAATCAAGATGCAGTTGCCTTCATTTTATGAATCTTTTGCAGTGCTTTTAACAGCACCTGGATAAGAAGCAGATGTGAAGATAAAACATTATTCCAAAATGCCTTATGATCATAAATCTCATCTGGGTGTTTCCACTCTCACTTAATTTTGTATCGGTTCAGGCAATAGGATTACATATTTCCATGAGTTGCACTCCATTCACCAATCTTCAAGAGGTAAACACTATCAGTGTTTAAAAAGTTATTGATATGACAGTGATAATTCTAATTGTATTTTATGCTCTGGTGAATAACATAACAGAGCTTTAGTTTGCAGGCAGTAGACAGACTTTAGTTATAACGTATGTGGGGTGGCGTCTTACTTTGATTAGCACTCCATAGCATTGCTAAAGAGGAATGGTAGCAAGTCAGGACCATGTAATAGGAATATTTATAATTCCCTCCTCAGCATCCATTGCATTTATTCATTTGTGCAAGCTGTGCTTCTTTAAAGGCAATTTCCAAATCCTTTTTTTGGATGTACCTGCTCCAATTTGTATGATCTGAAAGTGGCCCAAAACAGCCTGTACTAAAATTTCATACAGTTTGAGAACACTGCAGCAACCAACCTCTTTATTTAAATCAACCTAAAAAGCCACAAGACAGGGATATCAGTGATCAGAGTCAGAAACAATACATTGAAAGGAGGATTGGGTTTTGGGTCTTTTTTGTGCGGTTTTTTTTTTTGTTTGGTTTTGTTTTGATGTTTGGTGGTGGTTTTTTCTTCCAAAAGGCAGAGCTCTCAGATCACCAGGAAGAATATTAAGGAAAGCAGTTAACATGTAGTTAAAGGAATCATAACGCACATGAACATATGTTGTTTTACCTAATTTTGATCAAATTAAAAGTAAAAATGTCTTCATTCTTTCAGTTGGGTTTAACATGCCATCTGGTTTAATTATTCCTTAGGTAGCACACTATAAAGTTAATAGTAACAGCATTGTTAAGCCAATCAGAAAGAACATTTCTGATGTGGTTTTTTTATCAAGTATGTTTCTCTTAAACCCATTGACTATGAGGTCAATGTAATAAGCTTTTGCACAAGTATTACGTTACTGCCAGTGCATGACAGATGCTAGCTCAGAATTGTCACCTCTAGATTGACTCAAAACTGTTAACTCAGGTCATAATCTGAAGTGCTCCTTTAACTTTGAGCTTCAGGTAAAAATTTAATTTAAAAATTATTTAAACAGTTTAATTGTTAATAAGATATGACATTAAAAATGCAAGACCTTACAGGATTGTCTGTTAAAATGAAAATAAACTTCAGTTTATAAAAAGTCAGGTTGTTTAAAGAATCAAAACACTAAAGTTAACCTAAGTCTTTTCGGCAAGAAAAGATATGCCCAGTGAGACTTCTGAAATCCACTGCTTTGATCAACTAAGCAAGTAAAATATGGAGTGTTCATTATTCATCGCAATACTAGAGGGAAGGTAGGGATTTAGAGATTCACTTCAATATCTGAGACTTGAAAAGTGATTTCAAGCAGTTTTGCATAATCCCAGGTTCAGAGAGTCCTAGTGAAGTTCATCATTCCACCCCTCATGACTTTCAACAGCACCTCATTTTGGTTTAAAATCCTAGCTAAAAATTACCTTGTGTTGTTTATCTTCAAAACTATTATACAAAAAAAAAAAAAGAATGTTGTTTTAAACTCTTATAGAGCTGAACATTTTTATATGATCCTTACAAAGAAAAAAAAACAAAACACTTTCCCCTAACAAGGTTTCTGAATTGGAGAAAAAAAAAACTAGAACAGATGCATAAAAAACACATTATGAAACAATATGTATTATTCCAAAATCAGCAAAAGAAAGAATAGAATACATAATTGGTAAGGGAGCATTTGATATTGTTATCATCATAACATGCACTTCCATTCTCAAATGCAGCATTACATGTTTTCATTCTCTGTTCGATTTCAGCTACAGGATAGGTTATTGCATGACAATCATGAATTAACAGACTAGATATCAGTCATCCTCAGGAAAAAAAAATGTTAAATCACTTTAAGCAAACAGGTGTTTTCCCAATTCTTATATTTTGTTGCCTATTGCAGCTGGATACAATTTATGGCATAATATTGCTATTCTAAATTATACCAGCAACAGTGATGTCTGATGATTCTGTGAAATAAAAGCAGCACAAAGTAACCCCTTCTCAACATCCATACTAAAGGAGTTAATGGAAATCAGTTGTGGCTTACTAACTGCTTCCAAATCTCATCCAACCCAGGATTCACTGAGCAGAAAACAGCTAGGGGACAGGAGGGCTTCAGGGACAAGTGTTATATAACCTTGTGCTGTCCTTAGATTTCCCTAGTATCCATTTACAGCTCTGCTGCAATTATTGGGTTGACTGACTTGTTGATTTAACCAAGTAAGTGTGTTGCTGTGTTTCACTATAAATAAACAAATTAAACAGAACTGTAACACAACATTCTTGGAGTGCATTAGAAGAGTAACCAGCAGGTCAAGGGAGGTTCTCCTGTCCCTCTACTCTATCCTAGTGAGGCCTCTTCTGTTGTCCAGTTCTGTGCTCCCCAGTTCAAGAGAGACAAGGAACTACTGAAGAGAGCAAGCTACAAGGATGATTAAGGGACATGAACATCTGTCTTATGAGGAGAGGCTGAGAAACCTGGGGCTGTTTAGTCTGGAGAAGGCTGAGCAGGGATCTGATCAATGTTTACAAATACCTCGAGGAGGGTTGTCAAAAACATGCGGTCAGTCTCCTTTCACTGGTGCCCAGTGACAGCACAAGGGGCAGCAAGTACAAACTGGAACACAGAAAGTTCTACCTCAAAATGAGAATACAGCTCTTTATCAGTATGATAGACCACTGGAACAGGCTCTGCCCAGACTGATTGTGGAGTCTCCTTCTCTAAAGGCTTTCAAAACCCACCTGGATACATTTCTGTGTGGCCTGCCCTATGCCTGCCTTGTGTGATCCTGCAGAGGGGTTGGACTAGATGATATTTAGAGATCCTTTCCAGCCCCTACCACTCTGTGATCCTGTTAAAATGTAACAAATGCCACAAAAAGAGTAAGGGGAAGAAGAAAACACGAAGAGAAAAATGTGTTGGATGGGGATGATTTCCATGACCTGACTCTCAATGTGGTAGATAACATTGAATAATTGAGAATCATAGAATGGTAAGGTTGGAAGGGACCTCAAAGATCATCTAGTTCCAACCCCCTGTCATAGGCACGGACATCTCTCACTGCTACAGGTTACTCAAGGCCTCATCCAACCTGGCCTTGAACACCTCCAGGGAGGGAGCAGCCACAACCTCCCTGCGCAACCTGTTCCCGTGTCTCACCACCCTCACTGGAAAGAACTTCTTGCAAACATCCAGTCTAAATCTCCCCTCTGACAGTTTAAACCCATTACCCCGTGTCCTGTCACTGCAACATCTTGTAAATAGTCTCTCCCCAGCCTTCCTGTAGGCCCCTTTCAGATACTGGAAGGCTACTACAAGGTCTCCTCAAAGCCTTCTCTTTTCCAGGCTGACCATGGGCTCAAGGACTGTAAAATGTTCTCATGTAGATACTGCAGACTGTTATAATTTGTACCAAGTAAACACAAATACACAGGTATAAGAATATTCAGTAATTATTGTTGATGGTTATTCTGCTGCATATGATCACCTACACTATGAATCATTGGCAATCAGTACTAGCAGGAGTTTAGAACCTATTGCAGTATCCACCTTCTGCTTCAAGAGAATGGCAGCCTGTTCACATTCCACCTGTCTTAAATACAAGTAATGTGTCTTAAAAGTAACTTACCCAAAACCTTCTCCCTCGCTGGCTTGTGCACAAGAGACACAAACCACAGCCTAGGAAACAGTTTCAGGGGAATCTTCAGGAATATAGTTCTGATGAGATGCTGCACGAATTTGGCATATAATAGCTTAAAAGTGAGCAGTTGAGTGATACAGTGGAACAGATGTAGGGAAAGAAAAAAAAGAACGACGACAACACGAAAATAAGTTAACAGCCAGATATTACCATCTCACAGATGCCTAACATTAAGAACAGCAATATCATTAGATGAACAGAAGTCTGAAAGAGACCTCTTCAGGCCATCAAATCCAGTGCCTTGTTATCACAGATCCTATGTATTAGAATTCCTTTTCTAAATCAATTAAACCTCGCTTTCACTTAATCTGAAATAACACTGCTCTCCTTTTTCTTTTTCCCTCTTTTCCCCCCCCCCTGTTGTTTATTCTCCTAATGTATCCTATTATGTGTCTCAGTTTTTTGACCAAATAAACCAATCTACCTTAAAGTTCATTTCTGGAATGGGCATTTCCATTCTTCTGAATATCCAACCACTTTTCCTTCTAATACATAGATACATACACTATATACAGGAATATACAAGTTAAAGGTAATACAGAAACATAACACCCCTCCCAGAAATCAGAGATCCTAGGAGGGGCTTCCACCCACCCTTCTACCTTCTCCCCACGCCTATACCTTACCCCAAGGCTTGCCTTACGCACAAGGTGAGCTTGGAGGATCGGCCAGGGGGATTAGAAGGAAAGTAGTTAGTGAGGTTACTCAGCAGAGAGGAGAAAAAGCCAGAAGCTGCTAGACCTAGACACTGTGCCCCAGAGACACTGTGTTATCTATGCTTTGAGTTCTTTTCTTATACATTTCAGCAAGCCTATGAGTGAAATAGACATCACTATTGTTTCCTTTTTACAGACTATAATTTTCTCTATTAAAATATTCCAATTAGCCTCAAACCACCACATTCACTATGAGTTTCTGACTAAAGGAAATAATATATAGCTTTCTGATGAAGTCTGAACAAATGCTGTCTACAGCAACATTTGTATTTCTGTTTTCTAAATCACCTTGGAGGTCACACAATTTTTCACAATCCCAATAACGATGCATAGCTATCCTGCAACTAACCAACAGGCCAAGAATCTCTGTTCCTGGATGATGAGCGATGAGCTCTCATTTCACAGTGAAATGTGTGCTGATAATTAAACATACGATTTGCACTTCATCTAACAGTAGTTGACCCCCTTTTTCTTATTTGAGTCTTCAACGTCATCTGCTGGCGTTACACTGTCTGTTATATAGCCTGACATAGCAGTAGGACCTTGAAATGCAAGCTAAGTGAGATATGTGCACCCTAAATACATTCACTTCTTGAAGCATTACAAACAAGGCATTCTTTGGTATTATTTAGATCTCTGACTGTAATACAAAATATCCCAGTCTTGTATCAACTGATGCCATGGTTGAATAGGCTGGATATTAGGAGGAAGTTCTCCACAGAGAGAGTAACTTGCCATTGGAATGGGCTGCCCAGGGAGGTGGAGTCACCACCCCTGGAGGTATTCAAGAGAAGACTGGATCAGGCGCTTAGTGCCATGGTCTAGTTGATTGGCTAGGGCTGGGTGATAGGTTGGACTGGAGGTCTCTTCCAACCTGGTTGATTCTATGATTCACTCTACAATAGTGAAACCAGTCAACAAATCCTATATCCAGCTATCCTGCAACAGCTATTTGACTTTATACATAAAACAAAATGATTAATGCTTTTCATTTAGTAGTAGGAAACNCTCCTAATGTATCCTATTATGTGTCTCAGTTTTTTGACCAAATAAACCAATCTACCTTAAAGTTCATTTCTGGAATGGGCATTTCCATTCTTCTGAATATCCAACCACTTTTCCTTCTAATACATAGATACATACACTATATACAGGAATATACAAGTTAAAGGTAATACAGAAACATAACACCCCTCCCAGAAATCAGAGATCCTAGGAGGGGCTTCCACCCACCCTTCTACCTTCTCCCCACGCCTATACCTTACCCCAAGGCTTGCCTTACGCACAAGGTGAGCTTGGAGGATCGGCCAGGGGGATTAGAAGGAAAGTAGTTAGTGAGGTTACTCAGCAGAGAGGAGAAAAAGCCAGAAGCTGCTAGACCTAGACACTGTGCCCCAGAGACACTGTGTTATCTATGCTTTGAGTTCTTTTCTTATACATTTCAGCAAGCCTATGAGTGAAATAGACATCACTATTGTTTCCTTTTTACAGACTATAATTTTCTCTATTAAAATATTCCAATTAGCCTCAAACCACCACATTCACTATGAGTTTCTGACTAAAGGAAATAATATATAGCTTTCTGATGAAGTCTGAACAAATGCTGTCTACAGCAACATTTGTATTTCTGTTTTCTAAATCACCTTGGAGGTCACACAATTTTTCACAATCCCAATAACGATGCATAGCTATCCTGCAACTAACCAACAGGCCAAGAATCTCTGTTCCTGGATGATGAGCGATGAGCTCTCATTTCACAGTGAAATGTGTGCTGATAATTAAACATACGATTTGCACTTCATCTAACAGTAGTTGACCCCCTTTTTCTTATTTGAGTCTTCAACGTCATCTGCTGGCGTTACACTGTCTGTTATATAGCCTGACATAGCAGTAGGACCTTGAAATGCAAGCTAAGTGAGATATGTGCACCCTAAATACATTCACTTCTTGAAGCATTACAAACAAGGCATTCTTTGGTATTATTTAGATCTCTGACTGTAATACAAAATATCCCAGTCTTGTATCAACTGATGCCATGGTTGAATAGGCTGGATATTAGGAGGAAGTTCTCCACAGAGAGAGTAACTTGCCATTGGAATGGGTTGCCCAGGGAGGTGGAGTCACCACCCCTGGAGGTATTCAAGAGAAGACTGGATCAGGCGCTTAGTGCCATGGTCTAGTTGATTGGCTAGGGCTGGGTGATAGGTTGGACTGGAGGTCTCTTCCAACCTGGTTGATTCTATGATTCACTCTACAATAGTGAAACCAGTCAACAAATCCTATATCCAGCTATCCTGCAACAGCTATTTGACTTTATACATAAAACAAAATGATTAATGCTTTTCATTTAGTAGTAGGAAACAGTTGCAATCTTAACTGTACTATCTGGAAAGCAGGAGGAAGAGTAGATATTTAAAAAAAAATAAGCTAATTTTGAATTAAATATGGTCTTAACTTGGAGGACAATATTGGCAAACTACTATTGCCAGTAGTTTGTTAGAAAATTACTAGCAAAGTATTGAAATAAAATATATTATGATTCAGGAGATTTTTTTAATAATTATCAGTGTGAAAATGAATTACAGGTATCAGCTGTTGGTGTGTTTACACAAATCAGCACTCAGTACACAATCCCAATTGAAAACAAATTCTCCAGTCACTCATACACCACTGTAGATACCCAAATGTATCAGGAAGTTGTTGCAAAGGGAAGACTAAGCATAACCAGAAAGTAACCACTTAAGTCCCTGTCTGTCATTCTTCCTCTTTTATTGCAAGTTCTAAGAACCTGGTCAATGAAACAAAATCCTGAATTATTGTGTTTTTTGCCATAATTTTTCTACATAGAGAATTAGACACTTGAGGAAGAAGAAATACACTACGACTGAATGAAAATTAAACCTTATTTTTTTTACTCCTGGGTCAATCAAGTGCAAGAAATTACTGATAGCTTTTCTATCATTTTATTAAAAGTATTGTTCTTTAGGAAAAAAAAAAAATCAAACCAATAATTTTCCTGTAGAGAATAACGAACATTATTTTCTAATCAGCAAAGTTTTTTATTTCCATAAATACAGTTACAAAACCCTGAATTTGAAATGTGCATGTACAGAAACGTACATCACCTTTACATAGCTCAGAAAGACTGGTTGATTGATTATGACTGCTGACCACATGTTAGAAGTACTAAATCATGCAACAGGCAGACACACCAGTGCTGGAAATGTTCCCAGCTACTGGCCAGAATCTGATCACCTTTTTCGAAGCAAGATGTTCAGTGAAGTAGTATAAAACCCTTCTGTCTAACACCACCTGTCAGCTGGGCTTCCAACCAGGCCACTGGTCTGAGACAGCACCTGTGGCTCTGCTGGATCACCTCTGCATTACAAGGTAAAAGAAGACATATCAATTCTGACAGACCTGGAAGCTTTAGTATAGCTAATCTCCAAATACTTCTACTTTCATCCCAAAGACAGCTGCAGAAGGCAAACTGTAACAGCCTGAAGTGTCTTGAGTCATTTTTCTCATACCACAAACACAGGATAGTACAAGCATTTATTTTTCTCTACCATCTTCAGACTCAGTGATCACACTCCTATTGACTCCTCATCAGAATCTAGACCTAAAGTGCAAGCAGCAGAATGGACACAACATTCAACTCTACCCCATGCCAAGTGTGAATATAACAAAGTCTGTAAAAATCTCCTGTTCAAAAAGGAACCAGTAAGAACTGAATCCAAGAAGGCCAAAATAGTGCTGGAAGCTTGACAGAAGTGCTCCAAAAAAGCAAATTTTCTCTAGAACCGCTCCCACTTACGATTTGTCTTTGTCACATTAACTCAAGACAACTTCAAAAATGTCTTCTTCCTCACATCTTTGGCTCAGATGAGCATGGCAGTAGAAATATCTCCTTAGCTTTTCTCTAAGACTGACTGGAACTTATCTACTTTTGAGGTATGGGTTGATTCTGGCAAAGTAGTCACTCACAGCTTCAGACTTGCACTACATGTATAGGAGGAAGAGAGAGCAGGGCTTTTATGTGAAAATGAAGCTCCTAACGAGAAAACATTCAGTAATTAATAAAAATGCAAACAAAGTCAAGTTCAAACTCACAAATACCTACTCTGGTCCACAAAAGTAACTTCTAACAGAAACGCCGTTCCAACAAAACAATTATGTTTGTAACTCTTCACAATGAATCATAGAATCATTTTAGTTGGAAAAGACCTTTAAGGTCATTGAGTCCCACCACTGTCTAACTCTACCAATTCCAATACTAAGCTGTGAACCAGATACCACACTTACACATCTTTTAAACAGGTTCAGGGATGGTGATTCAACCACCTCCCTAGAGAGCCTATTCCAGTGTTCTGTAACCCTTTCTTCTGCTATGCAATTTGAACCTTCCCTGGTGCAACTTGAGGCCATTTCCTCTTGTCCTATCACTTGTTACTAGGTAGAAGAGACCAACAGTCACCTCATGACAACCTCCTTTAAGACAGCTGTAGAGAGCAAGGAGGTCGTCTCATCTCAGCCTCCATTTCTCCAGACTTAGCAACTCCAGTTCCCTCAACCACTTCTCATAAAAGTTATTGTTCAGATGTTTCATCAGCTTTGTTGCCTTTCTCTGGACATGCTTCGGCACCTCCAATGTCCTTCTTGTAATGAGAGTCCCAAAACTGAACACAGTACTCAAGATGTTGCCTACCAGTGCTGAGTAGAGGGGAAAAAAACAATCACTTCCCTGGTTCTGCTTTTCACACTATCCTGATACAGGCCACGATGCTGCTGACCTTCTTGGTCACCTGAGCACACTGCTCATTCCTGTTTACCTAGCTGCTGATCAACATCCTCAGTTCTATCTCTATTGGGCAGTCTTCCAGCTACACTTTCCCAAGCCCAAAGCCTTGCATGGGGTTGTTGTGACCCAAATGCAAGACCCAGCACTTAGCCTTGTTTCATCTCACACAATTGGTCTCAGTCCATCAATCTAGCCTGTCCAAGTCTTTCTGTAGAGCCTTCCTGCCCTCAAGCAGACCACCACTTCCTCACAGCTTAGTGTTGTCTGCAAACATACAAAGTGTAAGAAACAAGAACTTTACAATGGTATCATTGTGATACTAATTCCCGCAAGACTAATGGAATAAAAATACAAAATCAAGTTATTCACATCTATTTACTCTCATTTTCTCCTTTTACACACAAAATACAAAGACTTCTATAAATTAATTGAGCTATTTATTCTACAGAAAAGAGAGATAGAGAGAGAGAGAGATGTGCTTGTTGGCAGTATTTTATGAACCTGAAGGTAATGGGGCCCATAAAACTCCTTGACACTTGTTTCTGGGCTTCACAAATTAGCATACTTGATGTGTCAGAAAAAGTAGTTTCTTTTGCCTGGTTCATCTACTAGCCAAATGTGCCACTCAAGACTGTTTCATAGATTTCTACTCCCTTCTCTTTAAAAAATTATATTTAAGCTCCTTAAAGTAATTTATTTCATCAAAGGCAAAAACAACTGATGTATTATGCCTATTATTTAAAACATACAAAGAATATGCATTTATGTTTAGAAACATGCTGTCAGTGTAAGATCAATATTCTTTATGGAAAACTGAGATTCATCTTACATAAGACTGCTTCTTCACATGGATAGAAACAAACTGGGTAGCAGAAAAACAAATGTTCTGTGAATGAGAATTATGCTGTGTATAGGTGTACTCTAATCAGCACAGACATAATTACACTCTAAACAAAGACTTTTGAGGAACAAAAGATATTCATTTCCAGTATTTGTAGAAGTACCACATATAGATAAAAATGTATTTAAATATTATAGTACACAGAATCACAAAGAAAACTGAAGTACATTTTAAGTGGCTCCTCAAAACTACCTTTAGAAGTCTTGCTGGTTTCAAAAACAGCTGTATACTGAATTTCAACAGAAGTAGGAAATGTGAGGAGTTGGGTAGATACTTCAATAGCATTTCACATGCTCTTAATTTGTTTCACTGGCTCAGACATGCAAATTTCCAAAGTATTTGTTGAACAATACTCATTTAAAATCTAGGTTCAGGGTAAAAAAAAAAGTAACATTTTCTCTTTTCACTACTAATTCTTTTTCATTATCTGCAACTGATTTAAGTCCTTTCAACTGTTTACAGATAATAAATCATTCCTCATCTTACATTTAAATGAATTTAAAACTCATTCTCAGGAAATAAACATTATGGCAATTTTCCTGCAATAATACCAAGTGTTAATATATGTAATTTTTAAGTGTAGCAAGCAACATGCTTTTTTACCTAAGCATAGTCCAAATAACTGCTACTTTCAATGTGAAAGACAATACAATTTTATGGTTAGCATTACTGTATTTTATAGAGCTAAACACTGCAGCAGTGAATGAATCTTCTGGCCAAGATTTGTGTTAGTTTGCACAGCAATCAAATGAGTTAGCGAACACTCATTCTACAAGATCCTGATCTTCCTGCCTCTCAGCTAAAATACTACTGATGTTAAGAACTAACATTGTGACAGACTGTAACACCTTTAATTGCTCCACTAGAGCAGTTCCTGCATTAAGCAAAGACAGAAGCAGGCTTAGAGAACCTGATGCATGTGGAAGAAGAGCCACCACGCCCAGTTCTCAAATACCTGCAGATCTAGCAGCTGAGAGAAAAAGTCTCTACATATATATCAAGTTAATTTGCCTAAGGAGTCACTGACAAACCGTGATCCACATCGCGGTACTTGTCAGACACAGTAACAGAAAAGCACTTCAGAAAGTGGCAAGACGAACAGTACGTTCAACTCGCCTGACTTTAGATAAGAAGAAAGCAAAGCTGAAAAATATAGAAACCTCACATTGGATCCTACACCAAGAGGGACCACTAAACTATAAAAGAAGGTATCAGGAAGGAAATGGACACCAATGATTATAAGCAGTGAAAGAAAAGGTACTGAAGTACATTGGGAACGTGCTCTGATAAGGTAACGCGGCAAATGTTTGAGTTCCACAAATGTGGTCTTCAATGAAGACAAAATGCTCTATGAATTTCAGGGAAATAACCAAAAAAAGACATAGGTAGGTGCTTCATTTTATTTTGCCTTTGTGCTTGTATTAAAATACCAAGAAGAAAAGGTTGCTTTCACTCTGTGAAATGGAGGATTCTGTAGTACATCTCTTTCTTGAGAAAGAGAAAACATTAGCCAATGGTTCTTAGTATTACATATGCTCAATATGATGTCAGTCTTAGGAAGTCAATGTAATACTTGTGCCAAAGAATATACTGGTTTACTTGTATTGCCATCAAATGTCAAAATGGAAAAGCATTAAGCTGTTCACAGGAACTGCTTTTGAAATGCCACCAACTCAAGTATTATAAATTGTTTTTAAACTAATTCCTCAGTATTGTATCTATCTCGGATTCACTTGTCATTACAAGTGGCTATTCATGCAGCTTAATCATCCTAAGAGTTCAAAGCAGCACTTCACCAAACTCTGCAGAAATGAACTCATAAAACATCATAAGTTGTTACAAGGTCTTTTCAGTGAGGAATACAAAACAAGATCCTTTTATAAATTACTTACATTATAGACAGGAAAAAGGTAGAAAACTCTAGTTATACTGCCAGCACAACCAGATTGGGCCAGCTTCCTGGACTAGTGTGTCCAGCTCCGGGGCCCCCAACACAAGAGAGACATGAACCTGCGGAAGTGGGTCCGGAAGAGTGCCACAAGATCAGAGGGCTGGAGCACCTCTCCTATGAAGACAGGCTGAAAAAATTTGGGCTGTTCAGCCTGGAGAAAAGGCAGCTCTGGGGAGATCTTTTAGCTACAATTGACTATCTGAAGTGAACCTACAAGAAGACTTGGGGAGGGCCATGTAGAAGGGCTTGTATCAAGAGGACAAGGTACAATGGTTTCAAACTGCAACAGGACAGATTAAGGTTGGGCATAAGAAAAAAGTTATTTACAATGAGAGTGGTAAAACACTGGAACAGTTGCCCACAGATGTGGTTGAGGCCTTGTTCCTGGAGAAATTCAAGATCAGAATTAATATGGCCTGGTGTGGTGAAGGGCCCAAATTCTATTTGGGACACACATCCTGGATATCCGCCTGGGCACCCATCTTGCTCCCCCCCCCACTCCTCCTTTCTCTCCTTCTTCCCGGGTAGAAGCGGGAAAGCAGACAAAGGGCTTGGCGCCTCTCAGTCTGCAGAAGTCACGGTGATGGACTTGTGACTTCTGCCTCTTTTAGTAAGGTAACTTGAGATTGGTCTTTTATCGGTTGCTATTGGTCAAAACACTCGGCCAAAATGCTTAAAACCTCCAGCCAATTTTTGTTACTGCGTTAGCTGCTGTTGTTGCGTTATAGCTGCTGCAACCGCCATTGCCTGTCTGCTACCTTCTGTGCTGCTTAGATTAAACGTAGCAGGGGATTTTGTTTCTCCCCCACACACATAAACGGCGGGCCTGATCCTGCCCGCTTGGTGCATCGAGTCAAGGGATAGAAGCGTTTGCCAGCTCGCGCCGCTTCAGCCCGAGATCGACTCCTTTTGTCATGCATCGCAGCCGATAAGGCTGCAATCGTCCGGGAACTTGAATCCTGCTTCGCCCAGAGACTGAGTGCTGCGAAACCTCCTAAGAGCCACGGAGGATTCTCGCGTCTCGACCGTGGATTCATCGGACAGCGTGGTCTGTTTAGCTACGTAGGCAGCAAAAACCCACTCGTCACCGCCACGTGGAAGGCCGCCACGTGGCAGGAACAATATATTCCAACGAATACTTTTGAACTGTTAATATCGGGATTCCTGACGAGTGAGTAATTAACTCTCTTTCCTAAAGTTCGTTAATAGTTTGTGTTTGACCTTTAAGCGACAGTTTGTGTCGCAGGACTCTCGAATTGCATTAATCTCTAAAATTGTTTATAAAATTCATTTAAATTAATTTCATTGGATGTATATACATTCTGCAACAATAGTTTTACCAACCGCATAGTAGAATCAGTGTGGGTTATATTGTAAATACGTTTGGGGAAATTTTTTTTGTTAATAAAATATTTAATATTTTATATCGGCCTCATTACAATTTACTTATAACCCAGATTCATAAAAACCCCCAACCACCACACCTGGGCAGCCTGGTATCCCTGTTCACTGCATGGGGGTTGGACAAGACAACCTTTGAGCATCCCTTCCAACCCAATGAAATCTGTCAATGTAGAAATGGAGGAACATCCCAAGTCATTAAGCCAAAAATCCTACACAAAACAACATCACAAGTTTTTTTGTTTTGGTTTGGTTTTTGTTTGCTTTTTTTACAAGTGAAGGAGAAGGAAGGGCAGGAGGAGTTGAGGAGTTTGCCCTTCAATGTTCAGTGCAATTTGTATCTGCCCTTATATTCAAGACAAGCATTTCTAGTCTTCAACTCTGCAGCTTCATATACACACACACACATATATATAATGTTCATTTTTAAACATTTTCCTACCCAAATCAGTAGTAATGCAAATGATTCAAATGTTTTAATCACACTGTAAAAGGTCGCATGGTGAAAATGTGTTTAGTATTGTTTCATAAGGAAGAGGCTTAAAAAATGAGAAAAAAATATGGTAAACCTGATGACTTTTGGTAAATTCATTTAAAATTCACCTCATTACCAACTTTTTGGGGGCCCAGAGTCCAAAAAATACTGGCAATGAAAATGGAGAATATACAGTAATATAAAAACACATTGAAAAAATATTCAGGATATACAGTTTGAAAAGATGTCTTCAGAAGACAGCAATAATTTATGCCTGCTACATCCCTCAATTTGTACAAATCCTTTGCTGCAGTAGTTCACTATCTTGACCTACAATCTTAATGAATCTGTATCACAAGCCTATTTCTCTACTGGTTTTTCTTCCCTACAAAAATATTGAACCCATTATTTGGCATAAAACATTTAAACATAAAGAACGGGCCTTGAAAATAAAATAAGCAACATGTTAAAGATGCTGCAATGAAGGACTGGATTAGTATGAAAGAATGTATGTTAAAATCTTACTGAATTGTTTAATCTGCTTTATCATCAAAGATGAGCACTTCTGCAGCACAATTTACCTCAAACTACATCATGTATCTACAAAAGGTCACATCAACTGCACTGTAAAAATGTCTGTTTCCATTGACTTTAAAAAGGAAATGATAGTAAATATAGATTACTTACTGCAGAAACCTAAAGTAAGGAAAGAACAGTTCCATTCAGGTAAAACCATTTGTCAGTCAGTTCTTTTAACACATCAAGATCTGAGTTCCAGAACTTATGTTCAAGTTTTTTTTCTAGCTGGAGCTGATAACTTAAAATGAAGACACTTGTGAAAATGATTTAAAATTGCATCTTAGAAGACTCATTATTCCAAGTATTAGGATATACAAAGACATGATAGGTCAAATGCCTTCTGGCAGGTAATTTCAGGGAAATTACTACCATTAAGTAACACTCAGTGAAAACAATTTTTAAAGCCTGTTCTATTTTAAATATTGATGTGGATTTTTTACAGAAGATATATATATACACATACCAACAAATCTCTCGTCTTAAAATGAAGATTCAATAAAGCACTGCTTTCATATACTGAAAAAGCTCTGTAATACTTCTCTGATATTTTTTGAGAAAATGATATTGAAAATTAACTGGTATTAGTAGTTCAATTCAGGAAAATAAATTTTCCACTTTTGTGATTCAAGCCTATACACAGAACTACTTTGGAATTCATTCACTACACATAAAACATAATAAAAAAGGTCACATTTCTCCTAGGTTGCATAGTAGAAAAGTGTCTGTCCAAGGTATAGCTAAATACAGAGTCCTTTTTGGTTCAAAAAAATGTGGAACTGGTGAATTCTTTCAGTTAATGCTGGAGAATGCTATCTCTTATTGGTAACCTGTCATAGTATTTGTTTAATTTAAAGCAAAAGAACAAAAGTCAGAGATTGGTTTGGGTTGGCAGGGACCTTCAAATATTATCTAGTTCAACCCTCACTGCCGTTGGCAGGAAGAGCTTCCACAAGATAAGGTTGCTCAAGGCCTCATGCAACTCGATCTTTGAGGGAGGAGGCATCCACAACTTCTCTGGGCAACCTACTCCAGTGCCTCACCAACCTCACAACGACAAATTTCTTGCTTATATCTAATCTAAATCTATCTGCTTTTATTTTAAATTCATTGTGCCCTGTTCTGCCACTACAGGCCTTGGAAAACATCTCTGCCTATCTTTCTTTTAAGTCCACTTCATACACTGAAAGGCTGCAGTAAGGTCTCCCTGGGGTCTTCTAATTCTATAGGATGAACAATCTCAGGTGTCCAGCCCCTGGTCAGTTTTGTGGACCCCCCTGGATCTGCCCTAAGTGGCACAAGTCACTCTGCCCACAGCATTTTAACATTTCTGCTCATAACTGAGCCATTTAATGAGATGCGCAAGAGCCTCTATCATCTGGCTAAGCAAAACTAAACTTCGAACTGCATCAGTGCAACAGAAAAACTGAATATTCTGCTAAAAGCATCTGAGCACACTGTGCTGGTTTGAGGTTAGTTGGAGTATTTTTTAGTGAGAGAAATTAAATCCTTAGCTGGGAGAAGAAAGACAAAAAAGAACAGTAACCTATATCACTCATTGTTCTGCTGGGAAGTACACCTAGTCAAAATACAGGTAAGACACTTCTCACACACTTCTGAGTTAGTTCTCAGTAGTTGTGATTCTGCTCCTTTTCACTCTGATGGTCTGGGGCTGCTTTCTGCCTTAACTCTAATCTGACCTAACCCTTTATTTCTTCTAATATCTTTGTTGTCTTTTTGTCATCTCACCTCAGATCTCTCCAGATTTATCACATGAGATATAAGGGGATTGATCGGGTTATTTCTGAAGGGAGGGAAAGGGAGGGAAAGGGTGGGGGGAGGTTTGGGTTGGGATCCTCTTGGCAATCTGATTGTTTTGGAGGGAATTTCATGTTTCTGTATTACTTTTAACTTCTATACAACCACATATTGTGTGTATATATATGCTTGTAAATTGTGCTAAGCTGTAAATACAGTTTTATTCCTTAACTTCCAGCCAGCTGAAATAGTTTGGGTGATTTCATTGCGGGGAGCTGGTAACCATCACAGAGCACCAAAAGTGATACATGCATTTGAAGTGAATAGTATCTCATATTGGCAATATATCATCTCTTAGAACACATTTTTATTATTATTATTATTATCTCAGAATTATAATGTTGACAAAAGAGTTCTAGGATCAAAGGTAAAAGCTATCATAAATCAAATCATGACTAACACTAACACATTAGGAACTCCTTTTTACCTTTTGATAGACTTCAGAAACCTAAATTCCTTTTTCATATGTAGAAAATTTCTCATGTCTGTAAGAACTAAGGACCTTTCTCTCACCACATAACATTAACCTATTTGCAGGGCTAACATAAAATCATATCCATGAAGAAATGACTTATGATAAACAATCTTGCCAGGCATCTATGTAAAAAACAATGTAACTTCCTGTAGACAAGAGGAAAACAAACAAACAAAACCCACCTAACCCAAAAGCAGAACAACACATTTTGTCAAATATGAAAACATTCTAGTTCGAATTTAACAACAAAAAAAATGCAGAAAAGGAAGTTAAGTTTGTTAATGCTGTCTAGATTTGCCTATGTATTTGATTTATGTACACACTTCAGTACCCAATTTTGAGTCATGGCCAACATTCAAGGCATACCTCTAATAAACAGATGCTGGGTGAGCTGTGTTGGGTTTTTTTACATAATAGCCTTATGGTTAGAGCACTCACTAAGAAAGCACTGAATTACAAGTGAAAACCGAAAGATTTTGCATTCTCAACTTCCAGCAGTGAAGAATGACTGGGAAAATATCCACTCATAAGGCTAATCTCAGTGAAGGACTTACTACTAGTTCAATGGAGTCACTAATCAGAGGGTGAAACATTAATGGGACCCCCCAGAAGATATGACCTAACCCATGTTTACACACTTAGCCAGAGCAGTAGAGCTCTATTCCATGCTCCTAATACTGCTTTCATAGTATATATTATGAATCATACATTATACTGCATAAACAGAGGAGGGGAAAAAAAAAAAAAAAGAAAAAAGGGTACATCAAAGAAGTCTCAGTCTCTCTCCTATCAACCCTGCTGAAAGACATGGAATAGATTTCTCTGCTGCATATTTAATTAAAAGTATCCACTTTTCAGTTCCATCTCCCCTACCTGTTTCCCATTGTATTCATCTATAACAGTGGTTATAGTTGCAATCACAGTAAGAGTTACGAGAATTCAGACACGTGATAAATTGTAAATGGGGCTTACTTAGCCTTAAAGGGTTGAATTCAACATTAAAAGCAGCAAGAAGTCATTTCTCTTGTTGGTGCCAACAACTTCTATGTAATACATCATCTGGACAGACTATAACATAACTGGTGAGACAATCTCAGTGTCAGTTTGGTATGCACATTGACAGGTAGTATGTTGTAAAGGCCAGTAAATTCAAAACACTAGTTTTAATTCAAAAAAGAACCTTCTTAAAGAGGAGCGCCTGGGATGTTATATAAAGAAATGCAATTTTAATACCTTGCTTTTCTAACTTCATGTCAAAAGTGGGCATTCTACTTCATTTCTACACAGAAATCAGAATGAAAAAAAGGTTTGAGTAATGATAGTCTCTCTACATGTCACATTTGTTCTGTGTAGAGAGTTCAAGAAAAATACAAACAGTAATTCCTGCATAAAACATAATAAAATTACAGATCAGTGGTCTATTTCATTTGCAAAAAAAAACACCAAACCAAACAAAAAAAAACCAAAAAAAAAACAAAAAAAAAAAACAAAAAAACAAACAAAACAAAAAACCAGAGAAAGTGACCTGAATGGTATAAGATCAGTAACAGGAACTGTAGGCCTTCACTCAGAGGTAAATTCTTTATATCCACCATAAGTCAGCAGTGACCATTTATAATCAAAGAGATGTTCAAGTAACCTGTGCATGCTGATATGATAGCTCCTGTTGGACAGGTGTCAGGCTGACAACCACAGCTTACTGCCATCCCTGCTAACAGTCTTAAATGGCACAAGGCAACAGTAAGACCTTGAGAATATGGCAGCCTGTGTCTTTCAGGCAGAAAACATTTCAGAACAGGATGATGAAAAAATATTTCTCAAATGAACAGTGTCCACACAATGTGCAACAACCAGATCTCAATTCAACTGAGGTCAGTATAGTATTTTTCATGGGAATTATCTCCTTTTTACACGGTACCACGAAGAATTTTTCCAACATTTTATAAATTTATGCTGAGAATTGATTTCTCAGCTCAAAAACTTCCACAAATTTAAATATATGACTGATTCTGCAGTCTGCCAACCTACCAGTATTTCATCATCACAATGTTTTGGGTTTGTATTTTGCAAGCAAAAGAAACAATGGAGTAGGAGAACATTTCTTCCTTCCATTTCTTATTACTGTGAAAGAACTTGCACTTACAATGCAGAACTGCAGTTACAGGAAATATTTTGCATTTTAGAGTTTTGGGTTCTTTTTCACTACTCATATCACCACTTAGTTGGCATAAATAATGGACCTCATATTGCTCTCTTCCATACAGAAGGTGTAACAAGGTGAACTTTCCAAGTAACATTCAGTTTTGGCAGGTCTTCTTGCAGAAACCCCATTTTCTTGCCCCTAGTAGTATTACCTTAAATTTGGTTGTCCACAACTTTGCTAAATCTCAATCATATGCTATTTAAAAGGTCACCATTTACATGTTAAAAACACCTCAATGCCAACTGAAATGCACTAAAAAAAACCCCATAATTCAAAAACATCTTCTTTAGATTCCTCATGTAGCAAGCAGATGTGATACCACAGAAAATGTCCTTAAATCGACCAAACTTTCTAACATGGAAAGAATGCAAATCCCTGAGATTATGAAGGCAAAACACTCAATTCAGTGCACCTTTACAATATAAAATTCATAACTTAGAAGAATTCACTACTTCTCTCTGGTCTACTGCTGTTCATTAAACAAGCATGCAGAATATATATCTGGAATCCAAAAAACATCACAACTTCTCTAATTCTGAATTTCCACTGAAAGTGGACAGTGTCTACAGGGATAGTCTTGTGAGACTGTTTTTCCATTTACTGATGCTTCTGTTAACTAAACCAAGGACCATAAGTGGCCTACTTCTACTGCTCCCCTTTTGACTTCTGTTAAGAATCAGAGCATTCTTCCTCCATTGGAGAATATTACATTATATTTATCACTATAGCAACTAACCTAATTGATTTGATGCAGGTTTCTCTTTCACCATAGGATGGAGCCACTATCCCTAAGTATAATCTAAACATTTAAGAAAGGAAAAATGGTCGATTTATCATTTTACCATGTCAAGAAGAACATAATTGAGCTTCAGAAATTAAAGCATAAATGAAAGTCTAATGGACTGTACATAAGCATATTTATAAAGTGTGTTCTAGATGTGTATCTGTTAAGTCAAACTAAGAGCATGGTGTTTACTGATTGCTCCCACAATAGATATGACTATTGCACAACAAATACATTTCCAGAAACAAAGATTCACAAAGTAATTAGGGGAAGGGGAAGCAACATTCATATAATTGGTTCAGGAATAAGCTTAGTCAGACTAACAGATTTGAAATTAAAATAATCAAGGTAGATCAAACCTTTTTTTTTATAGCACTATTTTAAAAAAAGGGAAAATAGAAAAGTCCTGATTTTTGGGGAGATAAAGGATTTTATGTAAATGTTGTAAAATGATACAGTGAGAGATAATCAGACATAAGGTTTCTGTAACTACTTCAATAACATTTTTTTTTTCAGAAATCTGATTGATATGAGAGATTTTAGTTGGTATACTTCCATATACCTGAATACAAGGTGCATAGAAAAATACAGAAAACCCTACTTGCCAAGTTCTTTTCCTTCTTAAGAAATATGGAAAGGCTGTAATTCACAAAATAAGGCAACAGATGAAAATAAAAAAAAAAAAAAAAGACTAACTGAATAAACTCTAGATGATTTTTAACAAATTCACAAAATTTACATTACTACTTTAACTAGAAATAGCTTCACATGTTTTTCCTTGATCTTTAAACATCTTCACTTTTTCCCACAGAGCAAACACAGTTTTTGCAATATTTCAAATACTACCACTAGAGAAAATGTTCATGGTGCTTCATTAACATTTTGAATTGCAGCTGTCAAATTAGTGAAACATTACAGAAATGGTGGAGTGTTTTGACACTGCATATTTTAAGCTGCATGGTGCTCTTCCACATTATAAGGAATGAAGATGGTACTACATTTGAGGAACACCATCTACACTGGCTGAGAGAATTAATTAGAAACTGGTCATTTAAGTACACTAGAAAGTGTCTTCATATTATCAGCCAGCATTTGTATTATTCAGCGTCGGTAAACAATGCAAAACACAACAAACTACATGTAATAATTCAGATTGACAACTTTTCTCTTAACATTGTCAACTCTCTTGCCATTGAATATAAATTGTTTGAGGTGTCAGAGTTAACTCTAAACTCTTCCTGAGGCTACACTAATAGGAGATAACTGCACAGAAGAACTTTTATCTTCTCATATCAACCAAGCCCGGGACCCTCCAGACATTTCAAGTACAAACTTAATAAAATACTTCCTATTACTAACATCCAGCTAAATTCCCTTTACACTTAAACTACTCATCCTGTAATATGCACTTATTACTGAGTTTCCCAGTGTGTACAGAAATTCTTTTAAATTTCAGCACATTTTTTAATATACCCTGTATATTAGCACACCAAATATAGCACCATGTACATAATGAAATTGTGTGTGACCCATTTGATATGGTATTTTTATGAATATAAAGCAAAAGGTGCTAAATTAGAAAAAATAACCTATTATTTTTTGAATAAGCCTTTCTCACTGTTTTCAGTATCAAGAGTCCCTGTAACAGGCAAAAAAAAATAATTAAAAGGTTCTCTGAGCCAATTCAATCTAGTTTGAGGAATAAAACCACTACAGAAAAACACAGAATATAATACAGCTGGAGGGAATGGAATAGAGGGTTAAGAAATGCAGCAGCCATGCTCCTGAAAATCAGAATCCATTTCTTATTCACCATAACCTACACCTATTACAGTTCAACAAGACAAGTCTAGTGCAAAGTCTTTTATGATACAGCTAGTGAAAGGACTGCTCATGGGTAAATTACAGATCATATTCAACTCAGGTTGGGAAAATACAGTGTAGATGCATTTTGGTAAAGTTATACAGGTTCCTCCTGATAAATTACTTTTTTTTTTTTTTAATTGTATAGAAATCAGTTTTTCTATTCTCTTTGAAAGATTCCCACTTTGGTACTATGTACTAAACTTCCATTCCCCAGAAGTACAGGCATTAATTGTATTTATATTTCATAACTGCTTAAAAATTACTCTCAGAGAGTTCAAACAAACAAACATCAACCACCAAAAAAAAAAAGAAAGAAAAAAAAGCACCTTTAAAAATATCAATAGTCTAGGCACTTGATTCTTACAGATCCCTTATCTGCAACTCAGTGTGATTAATGGACCATCTGTCAGGCCTGGAAAAGAATATACAAAATTCTACCCGTAATGCAGCCCTAAAACTGATACCATGGGCTTACTAAACTGTTGAGAACATGCTTAAGAAAGCATCAGGATTTATTCCAGTGCAGTTTCACAATTAGAGAAACATATATGATCCCAATGCTGTTAAGATATCAGCTACCACCTGATCAAGTGTGTGCTTCTGAAAGGAAGGCACATCAGCAAAACGGCTCCTAGTTATGGAAGGTGGATAGGGGTAGGTGAGTGTGTCCACATAGGAAGAAGTCCCCATGGAAGTCGGTAACATCTGATAACAAACAGTGATCATGGTTACTACCACAAAAAAGAAGTATGTTCCTAAAATCCAAGAGATGTTTCTGTTTGGAGTGGAAATGCCACATACACAACATAAGGACATTTCATGCTCTCGAGAAGCAGCAGTATTAAAGTGCTGGTCTACCTGCCTTACCATGGGGGAGTAGGGGCAGACGCATCGTGATGGCAAATCTACGGCACAGTACTCATGCCTGCCAGCTTCAGAGCATGGCCTTTGTTACCTCAGATGGGAAGGGCGTGGATTTATGCCCAGAAAAAGCACCAGGACAAATAGGTACTTACTGCAGTAAGCGATTATGAGACTGGCCAGGATCATGATAGCCCAGAAAGTTGAGGACATGCTTGGCAAGGCGTTGGCATCTTTTCTACTGCTTCTCCTGGGAGATGGAGCCATTGAAGCCACTTTCCCGGTGAGGGGTAAAGTCAGACAGTTTCACCAGCCAGCTCTCCCCTTAACTGATGGCCTTTCTCCACGTGTAATCCTCAAGGAAGGCATCTTCCAATGATCCTGCAGTTTGTCAGCAGGAACATGGTCCTGTTTCGGGAATCATCTCCCAGCCAGAAGCCAAGGCACCACTAAAGCATGCAGGACTTTGGCGCAGTAGCTGCAGGCCAGATTCTCCCCTGTTACTGTGGTGAGATTCAGTAGCGTGATGCCTTTTACTGGGACTCTGATGCCTGGTGTGGTGCTGAGCTTTGAAGACGTCCCAGGAACGAGCCTCTTAATTTTTTTTCTTTTCTGTTTTAATTCGCAGAAGTTGTGCCGCTTGTTGTCTTTCCCCTGCTTCCACCCCCTTCCCCGGAGGCACTCCTCCGCAGACAGGGGCCCGGGCCGAGCCGGTGCTAGCGCTGGGAGGCCTCTGCCGCCCGTTCGCCCGCCGTCCGCTCTAGAGCGACCCCTGCTCAGGCCGCCGCCGCCTCCAAGCCCAAGGCACCATGGCAGCGGGAACAGCGGACATGGAGGGTCGAGGGCACCCCAGCAACCACTGACGACCCCTCCTGGAGGAGGGCTCCGACAGGGAGCTCCGCAGGGCGAGGACGATCCGCACCCGAGCTCAGCACTTGCGGAGAAGCGGGGGTGGCGGTGCCTGCCAACGGCTGAGTACGGCGAAGAAGACAGAGAGGCAGAGAGGCGCCCGCCGGGCAGAGAGGCGCCCCGTCCTCCCGCCGGCGAGTCCAGCCTGATCTCCCCTCCCAGACGGTCCTTGGGGCTCGACGGGGCGGAGGCGCGAAGGGTAGCTTGATCCGCGGCGGGCGGGACACTTTGCAAGGCGGGTCAGCGGCAGCAGGTCTCCTCCTATCCGCGCACCACCAGCTCTGCTCTTAAGCTCTGCCGCTAGAGCACCGCGGGCCCTTCAAGTAAAAAGAAGGAGGAGGAGGAGGAGGAGGACGACGACGGCAGTCACGCCCACAGGTGAAGAGCGCACGGAGCCGTCCTTCCCCCGGCACCGCGGCACCTGCGCGCCCCCGCTGGTGCAGCGCTCTCGCCCCCCGGGAAAACATTGCCTCACACCTGCCCGGCAGCACTTCACTCCTTTGCTCGCCTCTCCCTGGCGCGACATTGCGACCAGTGGGTTTAGCCCTGGGCGGTGGGGAGGGAGGAGCCGCGGGGGGAGTTTCCCCGCTGTGGCTGCACCCAGCTGCGTCGCGGGAGGATGTCGGAGCGGGCCCTTCGGCGAGAAGGGGCCGCGGGGCAGAGAAGGATGACCCCTGTGGCTCTGTAAGAGTAGAGCCAACTGCAGCCCCTAGCTTCACCCTACGGCATTCAGCAGAGAGGCAGAGCGGGTGAACCGCCGGGAGTGAAAGAGTAAAGGAGAGGAGGGGAGCGGAGGCAGCGCTGGCTCGGAACCCCCTCGGAGAGGCCTTTGTTCTCGTTGAGATGTAGTCCCGGCAGGAGACCCAGGGGTATGGGGACCTCCTCCCGGCCCCTCACCTGCTCAGTGCGGCTCAGAGTCCCCACGGCAGATTAGGTGTTAATGGAAACGTTCCTCTGTTTATCTGCGGTCCTTATAGGAACGGTCGGCACGCAATTTGTGTTGATTTAGTACCAGGGATACGTTGCTGTGAAACCCAGTTTGGAGTGCTCCAGTTCACGTGTGTGCCAGTAGCCTTTGTGGTAACAACAAAAAAATGAAATATTCTAATAGGTACCAGGTAGTTAAGCTTTTACATTCAGAGCCTCTTTAGCAGTGTCCTCAAATTAATATTCTAAGTTCCGCCAAAGGTTCCAAGTACAGACAAGATTGTCAGACTAGAAAAGGAGCTTGCTCACAAAATGTTCCAGTCATCTCCTCCTGTGTTCTGTTTGCATAATGAAAATAACTATGAAAAAGTAGAGCCATATACTTTCAGTAGCCCCAAGTTTGTCTGATTGTTTGCCACTTAAATATCTGGACTTTAAATTGTATATGAGTGATACATTATTTACAAGACAGGACTGTAGGGGCACTTTTAGTACAGCTTCACTTGACTAGATACTTGGAACTAAGTTCAGTTTTGCATCATGAGGACATCATCAGTGTAACCTCTTTGATTTTAGATCTGATTTTCTGCCAGAGTATTTTGCATCCTGAACTGTAGGACAAAAGTCTGATGTGTTAAGGTATGCTTCAAAGATTAAGTTTTAACTATCATACGGGTGCATGCACAGTATTCCCTTCCAGGACGGTGTCTTTCCTTTCTCTTATTATTTAGTGGGAATTTTTTTCTATTACATTCAAAAGCTGAAACAGATGCGATTCAAGCATTAAGGCAACATACTAAGATTTAGTATAACAACTTCTATCTAGACACTATTCTAAGTCGAGATAAATTCCATAGATCCTTTGGTATCCTGACGTATTAGTTCATTTTTACATTATAAAGTACTACTGCATAATTTTTTATTTTTTTAAATATGACTTTCAAACTGTGTACAGTTCTGGAGCCCCCAACACAAGGAGGACATCAAACTGTTGGAGCAAGTCCAGAGAAGGGCCATGAAGGTGATCAGAGGTCTGGAACACCTCTCCTATGAGGACAGGCTATGAGAGTTGGGGCACTTCAGCCTGGTGAAGAGAAGGCCTTGAGGAGACCTTATAGTAGCCTTCCAGTGTCTGAAGGGGCCTACAGGAAGGCTGGGGAGGGACTATTTACAAGGTCTTGTAATGACAGGACAAGGAATAATGGGTTTAAACTGGCAGAGGGGAGATTTAAACTGGATGTTAGGAGGAAGTTCTTTACAGTGAGGGTGGTGAAACACTGGGAGAAGTTGCCCAGGAAGGTTGTGGCTGCTTCTTCCCTGGAGGTGTTGAAGGATAGGTTGGATGAGTCCTTGAGCGACCTGTTCTAGTGGGAGGTGTCCCTGGCTATGGTGGGGTGTTTGAACTAGATGATCTTTGAGGTCACTTCCAATGAAACCATTCTATGATTCTATGAAATTCCCTGTTCTCTGAACAGTACTAAGCAACAGCAATGCCTCAGCACTGTGTTCTGCAGTTCATTGCAATTCCAGGACTAACATGTAAATTAAGCAGTTTGCAGTATACATAAAAAGAAATTTGGTTTCTATTACAGCTGTGAGTACAGTTGGATAACATATTTTAACTATTACTAAGAAGAAAAGGTTGTATAGTATCATGTATAGGTTAAGAGATTTTGAAGCCACAGGAATAACTGCGAAAGTATATAGGCCATTATACCTTTCAGTATAGTACATAGAATTTTGTGCAGTAAATCTTCCCATTTCCCCATTATGTTGTAGTTATACAAGAGGTGTCCCTTGAAAGTACATCCAGCTTTCAGTCTGAGGAGCAGGAGTCATGATTATCGTTCACCTAAATAAAGTTTGAAGCTTGATGCAAAAGCTAAATTATTGCTTCACTAGTTCTGAAAACTGACATTGTTCACTTGAGACCAGGTTAATTCATGTGTCAGAGAACTATTCAGTTATTCAGAAAGGTACCACTCACTGAGAACAAAGATCACTGAACTGATGCCTTCGTGTTTCTATTTATATCTACTTGTAATAGTTTTACATAAGGCATTTTGTATAAAGAAATATTTTCAAACATCATATTCTGACTTGATTGTCAAACACAAGACTTAAAGACACTCTTTAAAAATGTGATTTTAGGTCACTGCTGACTTTTTGGTATTTGGGGCTTTTTTTTTCCCCTCTAGGCAATGGTCTGTCTGTCTGTTCTCTGCTGTTTAGTATTGAAAACTATCTCATCCTAGACTGACCACTTAGAGAATAAGTGAGAAAGTGGCAGAATCTGATCTTAAATTAATTTGCTTGCCTATTTCTTGACATATCCCCTTCACATTGATTTTCAAGGAAAATATGTGGAATCTCTGCTTTTAATGCCTCCTTCGTCTCCCAAGAAACTTGCAGTATTCAGACTTTTGTGTGTGCAGAGATGTGGAAACAACAATCAAACTCATGGACAGATGTCTTAAAGCAGAGAAGAAAATAGAAATACAGCTTAAAGGCTGTATATCAAAGTGGAATAAAGCTTGTCAGAAATCAGATGTATTCCCGTACAACCAAAGACAGACATCTGTTGTTCTACCATTGCTGTTGGAAAAGTTAATATCTATAAGGAAATGAAAATACTACTTAAGTTCTTCATTAAGATATGTTGTGCCATTGCTCCAACTGAAATTATGAGCCAGGTGTTTCTAGTGACTAGAAAGAGGCATAGCCTGAAGCCTGTTGTATGCCATGTCTATGTGTCAGACAGTTTGTCCATGATGTCTATATGCACCATTACTTTCTGCAAGGATGTCAGACCTGTAAAACTTGTACATTGATGCTGGCCTTCGTTACAGGTGCAGCCTACGGAGGATAAATCTTAACACTGATTTGTCATCAAGCATGTACCTCATAGAAAGGTAACATTCTTTAGATATTTACTGAAAGACCTTCTGTTCTTTTCGGGTTTGATTACTGACTTCAAAAAGACAATGTGTGAGTAAAAGATGGGTAAAATACATGACTGCACACTGGTTTAATATACTTCATGAGGAATTACTGACCAATAATATTCAAGCCAACACTTGAGTTTTGGCTTTAGGTAGAGTGAAATATTTCAGCTGATTCTGAATGTTGATTTTAAAGAGCAGGATACTCTCCAAATGGCCAATTTTGTTTAGATCTGTTAATGCTGAGATTAATATGAGTAAAACAGATGTAAAAGAATAGCATCAAGAAAAAAAAAATACAATGTTAAGAACATTAATTGCATGTAAGAGTTGTGTAACATCAGCTTAGTTTATCTCAACAGAATTTTCAGAGGAAGAGCAATGGAGCTCAATATGAAGTAAGATCTTTATTTAAACATTTACATTTTCAACAAAGTAGTTAAGAGACTGTATATTTCTTTATAACAATCCATAGCACCTCTTTAACATCTGTAGCCAGTATCAGAAAAGGAACAAGGGAATTGCACTTTTCTTCCATCTTCCTTGAGGAGGCTTTATTGGAGATTGATCAGATGATGTAGATTCATTGTTTAGGACAACTTTTCTAGTTAGATTTTTTTTAGAAGATTTGCTGTCTTTGTATTTACTAATCTTAGGTTACGGTTGAAAAAATGTTTAAATTAGACATATATCTCAGTGATTTTTTTTAATACCTCGTTAGTGGCCATAATCTTGAGTATCTATTTAATAAAGAAGGTTTTGCTTTTAGTTCACATTGAGCAGAAAATTATGCTATTGGTGGCAAAGAAAAGAGGAAGGAAGAGAGCCAAAGTGGGTATATGCCAATTGATTTCATTGTTGCATGATAATTTAGAAAGTAAGTCCATTCCTTCAATAACAGAAAACGTATCTGACTCTGAATGGCAGAGAACTGCATGTATCCGAAACCAGGATAAAACTCAGTTCTCACCCAGTATTTCAATAAAAGTATTTACAGAGTACTTAAAATTTTGTAGACTGTCGTGGAAGGCCAGAATAGGCCTAAACATGTCCTGGCTTGCCCAGACATGTTTTCTACTCTCCTGCTGCTGGGGGAAACAACTGTAGGAAAGGAAGACAAAAGGCCCTGGTGCCTTCCAGTCTCCTTCTCTCCTTCTAAACTTGTTTACAGGCTCCCTGCATGTGTTTGGGTACTGTCTGGGAACTGTAGTTACCCCTGGGACTCTGGAGATATAATTTTTGTGAGTAAATACTCAAAAGCCTCTTTAGCAAAACTCTGTAAATTCTCTAACTGAATCCAAGCTTCTGCCTTAAGTAGGAAGGAGCTTCTCGAGTCCCTCTAGTGGCATATTCAACTGCAAGAACCTCTTTCGCAGTTCCAACGGTTTACTGTTTGTTACGTTAGGAGGAAGTTCTTTACAGTGAGAGTGGTGAGGCACTGGAACAGGTTACCCAGGGAGGTTGTGGCTGCTCCCTCCCTGGAGGTGTTCAAGGCCAGGTTGGACGAGGCCTTGAGTAACCTGTGCTAGTGGGAGGTGTCCCTGCCTATGGCAGGGGGTTGAAACTAGATGATCCTTGAAGTCTCCTTCCAACCTTACCATTCTATGATTCTACGTATTGCTAGTTATTTCTTAAGTGTTCTAGACTCTTATTTCCATCTATACAATGTTTTTCATGACCATGCAAGAAACCAATTATTATCAAAAATACTGGATGAGGGCGAGAATCCTGAATATGAAAATTAATAAACAATACTAATTTTAAAAAATCCTATCTCGCACCCATTAATACCCACCACTACCATCACACAGAGATAGATTTTGATACATGTTCAAGGTCTGTAAAAATAAGATCCTTAAGAACTGCCTAAAATTCTCTTAATGCATAGTCAAAATGTACTTAGAGGGAAGCTGTTGAGCATTCAGTGACCAAAGCTAGGTTATATTGCTTTATTGCGGTGGCTGTGTGCCAGGCGCTCTCACTGAATGCTTTTATTGCTTATAACAAACCTAGGTCTATGATATTATACTTGCAGACTGTGCCTTTTCACTGATCTTTCTGTAGCAGAGTCAAGCTACCAGTTAGTAGTGGGGTTTTTTTCTATCCATTATTGGTTTGGCTGGTTTATTTTCTAACTTTAATTGCCCTCTAATTACTTCACAGATACAGTTTGACATAGATTGAAAAGCCATATGTGGGTTTGATTTAACATGAAAGTTTTCATAAGTTGTGGGAAGTCCTCACTCTGTAAAACAAAATATGTGAAGTTGTTCACTGACAGCTGTGCTAACCTATCCAATTATTTGTGTACCCAAACAAAATAGAACAGCAACCAAAAAAAGGACAAGAGAATAACAGTGGAAAATTATACCAAAAAAAATTATACTTGTCTGTATAACTGATATGTTGTCACAACATCCACATTATCACTCTCACCAAACATTATTTATAGACTTTACCTTAAAATGCAAAATTAAGGAGAAACACTTAAGATGGATTTTAATTCTTCGTGTTAAAGGCAAGTCTGCAGTTTTAATAGAAAACTGGCACCAATATAAAATCCTATTAAAACGTTTCTGCCTTTTTTTTTTTTTTTTTTTTTTGAGAAATCCTAGCTATAGATGACCAAGAGATTAAATGAACTTGTGTAAAATTACTGCATTCTCACTTAGATCCTTCAAATACTGAGTTTTACTGATAGGCATGAAACTCAAATTCAGACTAAGGCTGGGTTAAAATAAACTACATTTCTTTATAACATGTACGAATAAAATGTTTATTTTTGTAATGTGTGTGTGTAAGATTGTTTCCATGCACTGAAATGCCTGCAACTGATGTGGCAGATAAGTACATTTCTGTCACTTAGCAACCCTCAATGGTTTGGAAAAAAAAATTTGGGGGTATCTGGAATGCTGTTATTGAAAGTGTCTTATGTTTAGTGCGTTACCAAATTGTTCAGAACTGACTCATTACCTGAGCTACAGTGATGCAATATATTGTATTTGACAGCAAGCACAGAAATAACTAACTTCCATGCATGGATAATTTAGGAAGGTGAGTTATTTTAAAAAATTAGGAAAGAAATCATGAATCATTAGGAAAGAAATGGCAAATTACTTTCATTGCTTTAAATAGATAAAGAATAAGAGATACATGAAATCATAACCACGAGCAAATTTCTGTCTTGGAGATTGCACAAATTATTAATCAGATCTGCTGTGAGGACTGGTCTTTTCCAGTCCTGTATCAGTTTGTTTCCCTGCACTGAGTTATCTAGGAGACAAAAATCAAGGTATCCTATATCTGTCTGTACATACACTCAGCAACCACCCATTCAAGGGAATTTAAAATTTTCTTTTAGAACTGACAAGCTTTACTTATAACGTGTTTGGTTTGCATTGTCCTATTAGCCAGTTCAACTATTTTTTTTTTTTTAGAATAGAATGAAATTATGTTTCCAGTATCATTATGCTGTTTTTTAGAAAGCATCTAAATGTGTAACCAGGAAATCCTTCCAACAAATCATTGCCTTCCTGAGCAGAAATTAGGAACTACAGTCTATGAACGTGGTGGACATTTTGAGAAGCAGACAAGATGTCTCTTGAATAATATGTTACAGAACAGAGAAGGGTTGAAATTTCCAGTGGCTTCTCTGGTCAGCTGAAATGCACTACAAAACACATCTTGTTTCTAACTTCTAAATTAGGATTTTAGGTGTAGGGTAGAAGATGAAAGGGTGCTAGAAGGTAGAATGGACAACAGTAATTTACAAAAAAAGGAACAATTACACTTTCTTTGGAAGGCTTCAAAGGTGAATGAGTGATCTTAATGATAAATCATTTTTCCTTTCAGATTTTTGAATTTGAGTGGGGGTCTGGGTGGAGCAGTGGGTGGGAGGACAAGAAAGAATGGGATGTCAAGAAATTCCGAATTATGAAAGGGCTCTTTTATTATTAGTCAATGGACCCGTTTGATTCTTAAGCTGTTTTCTGCATGTACATCTTGCAAATTTGCATGCATGATGAAGTATAGCTTTGGATAAAAAGGTTGGCTCTTGCAGAACATTGAGCTCATGAAATTAAAAAAAATTATAAGTTCAAAGTCTTGCACCTGCTGAGGAATAACCATGCATCAGTATGGACTGGGAGCCATCTGTCTGGGAAGCATCTTGCAGAAAGGGACCTGGGAGTCCTGGTGGACATCAGCTTTGATTTACTTGGCCTTAGCTTCCATGCTTTGTCTGTGGGTTGGATAATACCTAGTGTAAGTCTGTAACTTTCACAGTAATTTTGGCGCTGCCTCGCATATAATGAGATAATCTATGGCATTGTCCTTCTGACATTAAATCAATTTTCAGCAGTTACTTTTTTTATGAATAGTTACATCTAGGACAGGTTTCATTAAGTTAAGGAAAAATAAAATCGTTAAATTAGTAGTCACAACAATGTTTTCTGACAAGATCTGGGAAATGTTACAATTAGTATTCTGTTACCTGCTCCTCTGCACTCTTTCTTTAGACTCAGATTCTTCTTCATCCTATACAGACCAAACTTGTTTCTCTTTTGGAAATATAGACACTTAATTAAGAAAATGGAATTACTAGAAATAGTAATTTTCTTTTAAAAAAATGCAAACAAATGAAAAAACAAACCAAACCAAACAAACCAAAAACACTCAAATTCTCACAAAATACAATTTTCAGCTCTCCAAAGCTTGCATGTCTTCTCCTTTACATTATCATTTTTTATCTTTAAAAATTTGCAAGTTTCAAAATGAGAAGTCCAATGCTTCTTCACTGCATTTGAGATTGTTACAGCATTATGCAGTGTACTTATGCAACTTATATGCACCTCTGCATATAAACTGTATTTGCCTATAAACTGCACTTGCTGCACTTGACACAGAACCCATACCTAGTACTGGAGCCTCTGTGGGGAGCAAGGACACAGACATGCTGTGGTCTGCCACATCCATGGCCCTGTGCCACTCCTACCAGCCCTGATGGTGACTCCAGCACCTCTGCCTCACGTCGTCAGAGTCCTGGGTTTTCAAAGCAGGACCTAGTGGAGTAAGAGGTGGGGACCATGTGTGGCAGTGGCAGAAAAGGATAGCAGAATCAATTGCCTGTGAATCCCATAGTTGTGGCAGGTGGCTGGCTGAATGTTGGAAGCTTCAGATTATCCTTTGCAAATCTTGCCCAGAGGGGTGATGGAATTCTCTGACTCTCCAGAACTCATTTGGACATTGTCCTGGGCAACATCTGTAACTTATCCTGCTTGAGCAGCTGGGTTGGGCTGGATGCTCTTGGGAGGTCCCTCCATCCTAAACTTGGGATTCTGTGAATAAACAGTGCTACCTTTCTTGGCTATAGAAATGTATGCAGTATCATGTTGAAATCCATTGAATATACAGCAGCATAAGTAGAAAGAGAGTGTTTTAGCTGTGCATGTTAATCTGTCATAGACACATTTGATTTGCAAAGCTTTAATGACTGGTAATTCAACTCTTCAGCTCATTTAAACTAGTTCATCAGAGCCCTAGACCAGCCTCTATGCTTAAAGCAGCATGGTTGTGTCTGTCGTTGAGCGCACACAGAAAAAGGCTGTGAATGTTAATTTTGCAGGTCTCTTTTAGACATTGCTTTGTGATTCCCCTATGAAGCTTCATTGCCTTCATCATGGCAATATTCTGCAATGTTATCTCTGAAGAGAAGTGCTTTATGCTATTATAGGGTGAGCCACGTAGTCTGTTAATCCAGTTTTAGGTACTGCACTGAAAAACTGGTGTTGAAAATTTTCAGAGTAATTGAGCTGAAAATGAAAGAACAATATACTTACTTACAAGACCGCTAATGAATATTTTAATTAATTTTTATGGTGCTGAATTTAGCAGGACAATAAGAATGGAACCTAAACACATTTCTGTGTCATCATATATCAGGAGATCCAATAGAAGTCCTTAACAATTTGCCAGCCCTCATCATTAGACACTTTCTGATGCTAATTCCACAATGGATTCTTAAATCACATCAACTGTGTGATTAATTTCTGCCAGTCAGGAATGACCTTAACAGTGTCTTTATTTGTTATCTGGACATCACATGAAAGTAGCATGAAATTTCAAATCCATTGTGAATGTTTGTATGTCCATAGACTCTCTTTGAAAAGTGCTATGTGTTGGCACCTGGTGTGACACACATTTTCAGTTGTCTGTGTTGTATGGAGTGGTTCTCATGTCCCACCAAAACCAACCAAACAAACAAACAAAACCACAAACAAACAAACAAAACCCCAAAACCGGACCAATCACCTGCTATAATTAGAATACCCTCTCATACTCTCTGCTTCATGTCAGATCTACACAATATTTTAAACAAGTCATGAGAAGCATTGACTTTGAGAACAGATCAAGTAAAAATCTTACACAGTTTAAAATGCTATTCTGAGACATTTTTAGATATGAGAACAGTACAGATTTTGACTGATCTGGATGTTCTTCAAACTTAGAACTGACAGAAATTTGAGATAAAATAGATTTTTTTTGGACAAGACATTTCAATGATCCCTTTATAGGTGATTTCTCCTGCCTTATGATTAACTGTGGTGCTGAAAAAAGCTTTTCTACATAGTATTTTTTCATTTCTGTCTTGTCAGTTTTAGTTCCAATATAATTTTAAGAGATAGCTTTTGAATCATTAGATTTTCCACTTAATTGCAAAGCCATTACAGGCTTAATATGGCAGGAGCTGAGCCTGTCAATGCATACATTTTTTTTCCTGTTTAATTGCAGTCCATCCATTTTAGTTTCTTTCTAAGCTACTTTTAAACTTAGATAGCATTCTTTATGAGATTTCCCGTAAACTAAAATGTCATTCTTGGAAACTACTGCTTTTCAAATGTTGCAGAATCATACACGTTTTTCTAAGGTGATTCTGATGCCAAATGAGAAGGAAAAGAACAGGTATCTTTTAAGTGGTGTCATAGTAAGTTTTCATCTTGTCTTTTTCAGAAAGAACCGGTGAGAATAATATTGACAAAAATATTTTTCATGAGGAAAGTTTGACTTGGTGAAACCAAAGCTTTCCAAAGAACTGTGTATCTTTTAAACAAATGCTTCATAATGAAGATTTTTATTTCAGGTCCAGAACAGAAATTCTAATCAAATCCTGACAAATTGAGATACATGTACCTCTGTGGTCAGGGCAACTTTGGAAATTTACCTTTAAATCTCTTTGAGCTGCAGCAGACACTCTAAAAGTGTTTGGCCTTGTGCTTAAGTCTTGGGGAAATCTCTCTCAGTTTCCCTTAGTATCTCTTGAGAATTTTCTCATTGCCTTATTTTTCTCCTACGTGGTGAAAACAGATAAAACAAATGAAAAAAAAAGACAATTATGTGTACTAAATTAAAATTATTTTGTTTTCAAGTCAGTCCCTGTGTTATAGTGCAAAAGAAGTTGCTGTTTGGATGTATTTAAGTAGGAAGATTCATTTATCTTTGAAGCTCTACTATGTATCTTTAAATCTCTGCTTGGAACTTCAGGTCACAACTCTGTAGATTCATAATATGTAATTCTCCTTGTTTCATGTGAAACAGTCTGTATGGGGTACAAGTAGGAAGCTTGACCATTCCTGTTCATAAACTTTCACAAAGCAAAAGACATACAAATTCTCTGTTTAGAACGCTATGTAACTTCCTTCTTGGTTACATTTTAATTTCTAACATTCCGAAGAATCATAGAATGTTAAGGGTTGGAATGGAGCTCCAGAGATCACTGAGTCCAAACCCCCTAATACATCAGGATCATCTAGGTCAGGTCACACAGGAATACATCCAGACAGGTCTTGAAAACCTCTGCAGAAGGAGACTTCACAACCTCTCTGGGCAGCCCGTTGAGTGCTCTGCACTCTCACAGTCCTGTGTTCCAATTTGTATCTATTGTCTCTGATGCTTCCACTAATACCCAGTGAAAAGGGACTGGCTCCTTGACACTCATCTTTAATATATTTGTAAACATTAATCAGATTGCCTCCCAACCTTCTCTTCTCCAGGCTGAAGAGGTCTCTCAGCCTTCCCTCATAAGACAGATGTTCCAGTCTCTCTAATTCCATGTCACAATAATATAAAAAAAATAGATGAGACAAAAAATGAATCAAATAGCTGAGGAATTAAATTCTTGAAGTGGATTCTAAATAACGAAGAATGTTAACATTGCTAATAGCTACTGATATATCTGTGGATTAAAAACACAAGATATATAATATCTTCTAAATTAGTCTGAGGCAGAGGTACTCAAAATTGCATGAGATGACTAAAGCAGTGGGCAACTGTACTTATGGAAATATCTGGAAATATGCAAATTGAATGGAACATTTATAAAATATCTTGGCTCTTGGAAATAAATTGTTAAGAAATGGCTATTTAGGATGAAATTAAGAACATACTATGTGAAAGCCAAATTATTTATATTTTATTTAAAATTAAAATAAACTATGATAGGATAATAAAAGATAGTGCTACTAAACCTGTGTATTTTGTTATATTTAAAGAGGCTACTTATTTAGAAAATATTTTTTTTATAAAGTAGAAGTATGAATTGCTTTTTTAAATGGACTATGAGCAAAATGCTCTGAAAGAAAGTGGTGTTTGCTTTTAAGAAGTTTAATTTTGTTTTATGTAGAGTCACATAAATCCACCTCTGCAGGGATTTCACTTTTCAGTAGTTTTTGCTAGCCTAATACGATGCTCACTTCACGCTTCTGACTCAAATACTAGGAAGTGTATGTTTGACTTTGACTTCTTCTGTGATACCAAGGGTAGCAGGAAATGGCCCACTGATATTATACAATCAATTGAATGGGTAGCTGCAGGGTGTTGGCATACCACAGCTTGTGGCAATGCTGACAAAGAAACAACACACAGAGTGGCTGTCTCAGAAAATGTACAAATGAGAGAGGAAGAAATGACCCAGAAGGGCATTTAACATTTAATTTGTAAATAGGCTCTTACACTACAGGCTGTGTTGTAAAACGCTTGTGTTCTTTTGCAACATAATCTGTAGCACCATGAAAACTTGCCCTGATATTCTTGTTATGAACTATTCTACTGTAGATGCCAACTGTTTTTAGACCAAAGGCCAAAGAAGTATATTTTGCACATCATTCACATGTATGTGCACTTGCTAATGAGCACAGACATAGCAACTGTCTGGCTTTCTGTCAGAGCCCAAGCAAAAGAATATGTAATGTTCTAGCTGCCAAATAACACACCATGAAGGTTGTACAAAGTGATGATTTGTCACTGGCTTCTGGCTCCTCACTTGTCATGCCAAGTACTCTTTACAGGTATCTGAACTCTTCTTTGCATAAAGTGAGCCTGGATGACTGGACTTGCTGGCACATATGAGAGATGAGACATGAAACAGCAACCATCTATGGCACAGTTTTCCTTGCAACTTTTTTGCTTAAACACAGTATTGAAGTTGCTATGGAAAGGCTCAAGAACCTTCATCTTCTGGTTAATAGTCATATTACAAGGTAATAGGCTAAAAAGAAGGCAAATGAAAAGAAAAATATCCCATAATTGAGTAGACTGGGTTAACCTGTGGGAGTTGAAAGATGCAAAAGGGAAGGAAGAAATGGAATGCGAGAATATCACTCTGAGGATAATTGATATAATTTGTTTAAACTCCACTATGTTTTGTTTCCTTGAAAGAGGAACCCTGGGTGAAATGCTACTTCCATCAACAGCAAGAACTCTTTGAGAAAAAACGATCAGATTACAATTTAAGTCTTATTAATATATCTATATTATCATTTATAGTAGTTGAGTAGTTGTAGCTCAATAGCAAAGAAAATCACCAGGATGCATACTCTCAGAGTATGTAGACAGTTCAGCAGAAGGTAGTATTTTTTCTTTGCTTTTATATTCTGAATATTGGTTGATAGTCTCAGGTCTAAGTACAAGTAACTTGAGAATGAAGCTAACCAATCAAGAGGGGTGACTGAGAACATGTTTGCCTGCTTCTCCCAAAAGTTCTTTGGAAGAACATAATGCACTATTGATTCTGAAAACTAGCAAAGGTGAAGCTCTTTTGTAAGAACCCATCTAATAAAAGGCCATTTCCTTTGCTAATGCTCTGCAGTCTGCTGTTCCATTGAGATTTGTGCCCAAGAAACTATCGTGTTGTGACTAATTTTTTCTGGTGACTAAGTCACTACTTCAGCTACTTTGGCACAAATCAGAGCAGCTACATTAAGAGCAGAAGTTCGTTAGGTAGTCAACAGAGAGCACTACACACTGCTCAGAGACAGTTCAGAAAGCTTAAAATTAATTAAATTGAGATTCAACCAGTCACTGTAATCAATGGAGACTACGGCACAGGTTTTATCGTGCTCCGTTTAACACTGGTGAGTTCAACTGGGAGCTAAATATTCTTTCTGTTGATTGTAAAGGTAGCCCACCTGTGACTAAATCAGACATTATGGACATTTAAACTTAGATGAGATGAACTTCTAAGCCTATTTCTTTCCTCAGCTCAGACATACCATAGTCAATACATTAGTTCCTGAATTTGCAGTCAGGGGAGCACCATTAGTATACCTAGGCCTGACTGATCAGTGTAGGTGACAGTTTTGATTTGTCTGCAGCTGTTCTCTGCTAAGGAGTTTTAATTTCTGTTTAGCAAAAACTCATATCCCACAACACACATCCATTCTGGTAGTCATTAACCATAGAAGCACAGTGAGAGTTAGAAAATGCAGGTCCAGGAAGGGCAGAAATAATAATTGCACTGGGGAAGTGGTATCTTTGGGGACACCATAACCTTGTTCTTCAGATCTGTGTGAAAATTTCAGTCTGTTTCATCTCTAAATTCTCAGTCTAACTTTTTTCCCTGGTGCTGTTTGCAATACTTAGGTTCGGTTTGTATCATTAGTTTTACAGCCACTTGGACTTTGGACTTAATTCAAGTCCAAGTCAATTTAATTTAAATTCAATTTAAATGCTTTCTTGGGAGTAAAAATTTGAGTTAATATATTTATTAAAAAATACTGCCTGCAAAACCTTAGTTCATCTGTTCTCTCTTCTGGAAGCCTTAAATCCAAAATCCATATGTAGTTCCTGGTGATGAACCAACATTAACTGCTGGTCCTACTTGAAAAAATAAATAGCTAGGAAAATAAATAGCTTAGAATCATAGAATGGTAAGTTTGGAAGGGACCTCAAGGATCATCTAGTTCCAACCCCCTGCCATAGGCAGGGACACCTCCCACTAGTACAGGTCACTCAAGGCCTTGTCCAACCTGGCTTTGAACACCTTCAGGGAGGGAGCAGCCACAACCTCCCTGGAGCTTCCATCATGTTGTTCTAGTTTTCTCAGATGCTTAAACTATTTTATTAAAAAATAGTTAACTATTAGTAGTATAATTTATATGAATATTATTGTTTTAACAATAATAATCATACTATTAATAGTTAACAATTAATGTAACTATTAATAACTATTTTATTAAAAGTAGTTTCATAAACACTTTGACCACTTTGTTCCCATTGGGAATCTGTTACAAGATCTCATCAGAACTGAATTTGTGGTCTCAATATATTAATGGCAATTCTATACTTTACTAGTAAAAGCTAAGTAGTTTAAAAGACTATGTTATTCTTCATTGCTTGCCTCAACCTCATATTTACAAGGAGTAATACTATCTGAATTCAACCTTTAAGGGGTTGTGTTTACATATAGTGAAATTCAAGCTGTTTCTCCAGTCAGGAGACTTTGCCAATTGAGACCTTAGTTCTGTGAAGTATTGTTAAAGTTTTTGCTTATCCTATTTATAGGCCTGTGGTATGCTTAGAGCAGATGATAGGGTACATGAACCATTTGCCAATGGCTAGCCACCACTGAATGTAGTATACTTTAATCCTGAACTTCATCTTTAGTAAGAACTAAGTGACGAAGGGGGCCTACAGGAAGGCTGGGGAGGGACTATTTACAAGGTCTTGCAATGACAGGATAAGGGGCAATGGGTTTAAACTGGCAGAGGGGAGATTTAGACTGGATGTCAGGAGGAAGTTCTTTCCAGTGAGGGTGGTGAGACACTGGAACAAGTTGCCCAGGGAGGTTGTGGATGCTCCCTCCCTGGAGGAGTTCAAGGCCAGGTTGGATGAGGCCTTGAGTAACCTGTGCTAGTGGGAGGTGTCCTTGCCTATGGCAGGGGGTTGGAACTAGATGATCCTTGAGGTCCCTTCCAACCTTACTATTCTATGATTCTGTGTTAAGAACTGGTTCTTATATTCCAAAATCAGTCTGGAATATAAGAATTATTGAACAGTTTGAATTCAAAGGAACTTAAAAGTTCCAGTGCCCGTGGGAAAAGACACTTTCCACTAGATCAACCTCATCCAACCTGGCCTTCCTAACACTTCTCTTGGAAACTTTCTCCAGTTCCTCACTACACTAACAGTAAAGATTTTCTCCTTGTATGTAATCTAAATCTGGCCTCTTTCGGTTTAAAACCATTATCCCTTATCCTATCACTGCACTCACTGCTACAGACTCCCTCCCCGTCTTTCTGTAGGCCTCTTTTAAGTCTTTGAAGGCCATTATAAGGTCTCCTTGGAACATTCTCTTCTCTAGGCTGAATAATACCAACTCTCTCAGCCTGTCCTCATAGGGAAGGTGCTCCAGCCCTTTGATCATTTTTGTGTCTCTTCCCTGGACCTCCTCAAGTAGGTCCATGTCTTTTTTATGCTAGAGGAGCCAGAGATGAAGATAGTGCTCCAGGGAGGGTCTCACGAGAGCATAGTAGTGGGTGAGACCCTCCCTCAACCTGATGGCCAAAATTTTCTTGCTTCAGTGAAGGATGTGATTTGTTTTCCAGGCTATGAGCAAACCATGCTACCTCTAATTCAATTTTCATCCAATAATATCCCTAAGTTATTCTCTGCAGGGCTGCTCTCCATCCACTCATCACTTAGCCTGTATTTGTGCTTAGGATGCCCTCAGACAGGTGCAGAACCTTGCACTTGGCTTTGTTAAGCTTCTTGAAGTTTGCCTGTGTCCACCTCTCAAGCCTGTTAGCTACCCCCAAATGACATCCCATCGCTCCATAATGGTAGCCACACTACAGAGCTTGGTGTCTCTGGCAAATTTACCAAGGGTGCACTCAATCTCACTGTCATATTGTTGGTGAAGATGTTAAATAGCACCAGCCCCAATACTGCCCCATGAGGAACACTGCTCACTGCTGGTCTCCATTTGCACATTGACTCATTGACCACAAGTCTTTGAGTGCAACCATCCAGCCAAATCTTCATTCATTGAACAGTCTACCCATGAAATCCATGTCTCTCCAATTTAGAGTCATGCAAAACAGTGTCGAAAGTCCAGGAAGATGCCATCAGTTGCTCTTATACACCAATAATGTAACCCCATTGTAGAAGGCCACCAAATTTGTCAGGCATGATTAATGAAGCCATGCTTGCCTTGTTTTCTCTGTGCTCTATTGCAGTTTCCATGAGGATCTGCTCCATGATTTTGCAAAGTACAGAAATAAGGTTTCCCTGTAGTTCTCTGGGTCTTCCTTTTTTTCCCTTTTTTTTTTTCTTAAATGGGGTTTATGCTTTCCTTTTTCCAGTCAGTGGGAACTTCACCAGACTGTGTCATGGGTTGAGTTGAATCTGCTGCTGTTATTCATACCATGTTGCAGTCATGCCAGCTTCAAAGATGAAGGTGCTAACTGGAACAAAGTATTTCGGGGCTTGAAGTTCAGATTGTAACATGGGAGGCTTCCTGTTCTGGTTGCTGCTTTTGGGTTCAGTTTTTACTGGGTTTTGTCTCTTCCTCTGGGATGGAGGTGGGACAAGGAGGGATGGGAGAGTACTTTCCTGGATTGGGCTTTTGACTTGCTTGCTTGTGCTTGCTGCTGCTTTGAGCTGTGCTTTTCCTGCAAATAGGGTAAAGTNCTTCTGCTTGCTGCTGCTTTGAGCTGTGCTTTTCCTGCAAATAGGCTAAGGTAATTATGCATTTTGTACTATGATTATCTAATTTTGCTCAGTAAACTCTATTCTTCTCTCACTTTTTTTGGTCTGAATCCTGAATTTTTGTGTGTAACTTTTCCCTCATTTCTATGATGGGAAAATTGGCAGGTTAACCTGCTGCTTCAGTTTAACCCATTTTTGTTCTGAATTAAACCATTGCAGACTGCCACAACTTCTCAAATATGATGGATAGTGGCATAAAAACTTCATCCACCAGTTGCATCAAGACCTGCAGATGTATCCCATCAGGTTCC
>WBNM01020666.1:0-12928 GCA_013399055.1 Ramphastos sulfuratus
CATGCAGGACAACCAGGAGATCAGGCCTTGTCAGCATGAGTTCATGAAAGGTAGGTCATGCTTAACAATACCTATTTCTGTCTGTGACCAGGTGACCTGCCTAGTGGATGAGAGGTGGCTGTGGACATTGTCTGCCTGGACCTTTAGTAAAGCCTTTGACACCACGTCCCACAGCATTCTGCTGGAGAAGCTGGAGAAGCTGGCAGCTCATGGCTTGGACAGATGTATTATTCTCCGGGTTAAAACCTGGCAGGGTTGCAGAGCCCAGAGAATAATCATGAATGGAATCAAATCCAGTTGGCAGTCAGACACATATGGTGTTCCATTCCTGTGGGTATTCAAAATCATGGCACTTTGGGGCATGGTTTGAAGGGCATGGTAGTGTTGGGTTGATGGTTGGACTTGATGATTTTAGAGTTCTCTTCCAACCTTGATGATTCTCTTGATTCCGTGAAAACTACTTATTAGCTAGTAAAAACAGGGTGTATTTTCTTACAAAACTTTTACATTTCTGTGGTCAGAGAGTCTTGAACATTCATCTTCACGTATTACCATATAAACATAAGCATAAAAACACTTAAGATTTTTTAAAAATAAGGTTTAATGCCAGAGTACTAACTGTTAGTACTGCTGCCTAGCAGCCCTCTAGGGATCATGCTTTGTTCTGGTATCGACCTTTCAACTGTGATGGTCAGAAACCAGGAATTGTTTTCTAAATTCGGCTTACTTTTCACTTCCACACAGTTATGCTATCAGGGCTTTTTTTTAAAATTTTTTTTCCTCTGTAATAATAGAGCACTGTAAATAAAGCAGCATCACTGAAAGTATTGTACATGTTCATACTTAATTTTAGAGTGGTAAAGTGAAATATGAGGCCTGCAAATAACGTTTTGTAATTAAATCTTTTAGTTACTGTACTTTTATATCACTAAAACTATTTTAGTAACACTACCAATTCTTCCTCCCCCCAAAGTATTTCCATGGTCAAAGACATTCCAAACTAAGTAGGGTACATCTCTATAAGTGTGGAATCTTTTTACTTTAGGGATACCTGTGTGTTTCTTTTTCTGCTGTTGTGGTTTCAGGATGTTGCATGACATGCACTGAATAGAGCCTATAGTAGTGTGGCTGGGTGACACCATTTCATTTATCTTTTGGCTACTGTGAACAGGAACAGGTCTATGCCATTTTTAACAAAATTGCTTATAGCAATAAGAGAGGTCAGTGATGCTTAGGATAACCCTTTCTTCTTTATCGTATGGCCTTGTCATTCAATTTGCCTTTTTCTGCCCATGTATTGTGAATGGAGCATAAGCATTTAACTTGAGCTTGTGGGGTCTTTCTGAACAGCACCTAAAATTTGTTATCTCCTTATACCACTGGATCCTGTTTAAATGTAGTCTCAAGTGAAACTCATGAATCAGGAAGCCAGTCTAAGTCTCTGAGGTCCCAGTATAGTGTCTTGATTCCTGTGCAAGAACTGCATGTTATCAAAAACAAACAGTCTGCATGCCCTAACTTTTGTCCTGCCATTCTCTGTTTTGTTAATGCCTTTATTATGCTACACTGGTTCATGGCTTTAAATGTCCTACTTTCTCTATTTTATGGTGTATAGAGAAAAAGAAAAAGTGTTCTGCAAGTTGAAAAAAATCTGTAAAGGCACTAGTCAAAATAAAAATACCTTACAGTGTTCTTTTGAAAACACAATTCTGTATAAGACCTAATTAATCTGTGAATATATAAGTAGGAGGTTGATTACAAAGTAATTGAGAGATCAGCTTCATTTCCCCTTTGCCAGATGCTGCCAACCTGCCCAGGCTTATTTTCCAGAGTCTTCCTTCTTTTTTTCCTCTTTCTTAAAGCAACTTTCTTTCCTGCTTTAAAAAGCAATGTTCTTTCTGCAAGTGGTGCATACCATTGTATATATTTAAGCCAGCTCATAAAACTATATTGTGGACAGCCAGGTACTGTTGGAACTTCTGTGAGCTGTCCAAATTATCAACAGAAATCTGGAGCCGCTTTGTAATTTGAAGATTGTGCAGATTGTTCTTGCACTATTGTTTTGCTTTCATATATCTGGGTCTGTAACTTCCCAAGGAGAAATACTCTGATAATCATTACTATGAATTTTTTTTTCCCATCAATGTGTTATTTGAATCTGAACTAAATATTTATTTCTTTTAGTTTTTGTCTAGGTCAAAATAATTTTGTTATTTGAAAAACTATCTTCTGCTTAATAATTTTTTTTTTTTTTTTTTTTTTTTTTTTNTTTTTTTTTTTTTTATTCTTCACCTCAGGAGTACCAAGAAACAGCAGAGAAGAATAAGGAAAAAATTTATGTCCTTGAAAAAAGACGGGAAAAATTGGCCCTTGAAAATTTTTCTATGAAAAATACTTTAACACAGGTTCAGAAGGAGCATTCATCTCTCCTGGCAGCCTGTGCTCTTTTGGCAGGTGCCTTACATCCTCTCTATGGCCGATCATGTGCTGTGTCTTCCCAAAGACATCTTCTCCAGGATCAGGTCAACATTTATGAATTAGTGAATGAAGAGATTAGGACCCTAGTTCATGCTCTCACTGGTGTAGAGGAAGACAATCAAAATGAAGCACAACTGAAGAAAAGAAAGTTCAAGGGTCTAATTCATGTGTTCCGAAGAGGTGTGATTGCAGTTTTGGCAGCTAACAGACTTAAAAAGTTTGCCCAGTCTTCTAGTTCCCTCTTCTCCTGGATAGATGACTTCAAAGGTGGCATGAGAATTCTAGTTTGCATAGGAGAATCCACAGGCAAGTGTAACCTGTCAAGCAGGCTAATTGTTTTCTTCTTTGTTAAGTGTTATGTCAAATTACATGGTTAATGAGTAACAAATGTAATATTATTATTAGAGTGTAAAGACAAATTTGATGACATTTTGACAAATGTAGTTTCTGGATTTCTTGGCAGATGTAATTTCCTGTAAAAGAAAATGCTTGAGTCTGCTAAGCATTGAAAGAAAAGTCAAAAAGTACAGACATAAACTCGTTACAGATTTTGGAACTATGTGCTACTGCATCTTCTGTGTGTTAAATATCTTCTTAAATGATTGACCATCAATGTATTATTTGGAAATATATTTCCTTTATTAATGTCTTTTGACACTTATTTCCTAATGAAAATGCAATAAATTCCTTTCTGATTCTAGTAAGACATTAGTATAGGATTTCTAATTTTTCTTTAGAGATTATGTAGTCTTCTTGTCCTTTTCTGTTACCAAACCTGCTCATGATTCCCTCTATAAGGATAAATGGTGTAAACGATGTTTCCCAAACTGTAAGATCCATCTGCTTCTCTGTTAAGGTAGTTCTGTAAGCATATTTAATACAGTCTAGATTGTTTTGAAAGAAGAATTAGTTTGTGAATTAGTTTTGGTTGATTTCTGAAAGGGCTGGAGGTAGTAGTGTGCCTTATCTGAGTTAATTTTATTGCTAGCTACAATTCTGTTTCACAGGTCACAGAGAGGAACAAATTCGTTGTGTTGAAGCATTCAGATGGTTTACTAGTTCTAACCTCCTTGCTGCAATAATCAGTTCTGTCACTGAATTACAGGATGTTGTTAACAATACAGGTAATACAGAAAATATATTCCTGTAGTAGAAGATAAAAAAAAACAAAATCTGCGTGGTTAGATCATTTCCATTTTTAGAATTTTACCAATTTTCATTGCAGTGAGGACTGATCTCATTTAGTTCCTGTTCATTGCTGTCATCCTCAGTTCTTTGGTATCTGGTAGCTTCAAAGTCCCAACAATTCAGGGACAGGATAAAAGGAAGGATAATTTCTATGAATAATGGGAAATAGTAGGACAGGAAGAAGGTGATAATGTTTTCCCAGAAGCTTGAATAGTAAACTGTTATCAGAAGTCAGGCGTTGAATTAAAAGTGTTTGGATTCAGTTTCAGGTGCTTCCTTTTCTCATCAGTTTATTTTCAGTAGCTTTCAGAACCGTGTTTCAGAATATTTACAGTTTGTACTGCAGCTGTTCCTGACTGTAGAGCATTGAGTAAGAACAGTGAACTGGAAAAGAATCAAGAGAAATTTTACAGCATCATCGATGTGCTGATGTGACTAGTTAGAATACCCTAAACCTCGGGTATTTTTCTGGCATTGAAGTACAGGAGAATTATGGTGGACTCTGTTTACTTGATAGCTCTGCATTCAACAGTTTTGATTTTGAGAATTGGAAACAACCATGATAAGAATGTTATGGCCACAGTCATTTTGGGGATTCCTTCATAGTTTTATTATATGTCATTTAATGTCTATCAATATCTGAGACATGGGTGTCAAGTGGATGGGACCAGTCTCTTTTCACTGATCCACAGCAATGAGACAAGGAGCAGCAGCTCCAAACTGGAACATAGAAGATTTCATCTCAACACGAGGAGAAATGTCTTCACAAAGAGTGTGACAGAGCACTGGAACAGGCTGCCCAGAGAGGTTGTGGAGTCTCCTTCTCTGGAGACTTTCAAAACCCGCCTGGATGCATTCCTGTGCAAATTACCCTAGATGATCCTGCCTTGACAGGGGGATTGGACTTGATGATCTCTAGAGGCCCCTTCCAACCTCTGAGATTCCGTGATTCTGTGATTTTCAAGACCTAACTGCTCCTGTATTACTTGAATTCTGTTGCTTTTGAGATCAAATGTTATCCAAGAACTTTTGGCTCAAAAAATAGTAATTTCCAGAAATTTCCAGAACTATTGGAGTTACAAGAGTACAAAGGAAAATATTCGAAACATAATAGGCAATAAAATTGGCTGTAATTGCTTACTTACTTTCAATAAACTGAAGGTTCCAGACATAGGGAAAGGGGGTACCCTAATTTTAAAGGACATTTTAGTAGTAGAGGATGAAGAAGATAGATAAGATTTTTAGCTTTAAAGATGGATAGAAAGAGTGCTATATTACAAATGAAGGAAAGACCGATTTATTACTAAATGGATTATAAAGGGCACGTACTCAAAAATATGATACTCCAGTTAAGCACTGAAATGATTGGAATAGTGATATTTTGAAACCAAGCAGAGAATGACTGAAAAAAAAGAATATTTGACTTATGTGCTTTTCCATGTTTCTTTACTTACAGATAAATTTAATCTCCAATATGTAAATCATAGGATCATAAATCATGTCAGAGTTGGAAGTGACCTCAAGGATCATCTAGCTCAAACTCCCCTGCCAGAGACACTTCCCACTAGATCAGGTTGCCCAGAGCCACATCCAGTGTGGCCATAAAAATTTCCAGAGATAAGGCTTCCACCACCTCTTTGGGAAACCTGTTCTAGTGTCTCACCACCCCTATGGTGAAGAACTTCTTTTTAAGATCAAATCTAAATCTACCCTCCTCTAGCTTGGATCTGTTCCCCTTAGTCCTATCACTACCCAGCACCCTGAAAAGTCCCTCACCACCTTACTTGTAGACACCCTTCTGATTTTGGAATGCCACAATAAGGTCTTCTTGGATGAATTCTTTGTGATGAGCATAATAACTTAAGAGTATCAATAATCATGTTTTGACTGCTTTGAATCTTTGGGTTTATCCTTGTATAAAAAGAAATTCCTTAACTTAAAAAAGACATGGTTATTTCTTACTGTTTCTAGCCTTAAGTAAATATTTTAATTCATTGCAGCAGCAGCAGATCTGCTCTACTACTGAATGTAAATAAGCTCTTCCATGCTTGTCATCTTACACTGATAGTATCATAAGACAAGTAATGACAGATTAAGACCTGCCTAGCAGAGGGAAAACTAAATTACAAGACTTTTATTAAGGCATAAATAAACCTATTAACTGTTATCTGGAATACCAATTAGTGGAAGGAGCACTGACAATTTTATTTATCAACATTAAACACAATTATTAATTACAGACCTGACGAATCTAGCAGTAAGCAGGACATGTTGGGTGTGCTGGGGCCTTAAGTCCATTATATGAGAAGGATGATTACCAAAATCCTGTGGGGAAATAAGTAATTGTAGCTGTAAAATTTTAATTGCCTTGGAATAAGGTAAATTATATTCTCTTGTCTCTGAATATAAATAGTATGGCATTAAGGTAGCAAGCATCACTAATTTTGAACAGCAAATGATTTAGACATCTATAGAGAGGAGGGAAGAAGAGTCAGGAAACCCTCAGAAATAGGCATTATAGGTATTGCAATAAAGTGATTTACAGTGTGATCTCACATCCGACATACTTGACCTAGCTTGCATTTGCTTGCATCCCTCTTAGTTGCTTTCTGAATCACAAAATTAAAGCACCCAAGAAAGAGTTAAGAAAGTGTAGTACTAGAGAGTAGCATAAAAACAACTGGAAAATTATTCTGTGACAAATCCTGTTCTTTAGAATCCCAGTCTAGCCTTCCATCTAAAGACTTACAGGAGCAGAGTGTGGTATATAAAGAATTTGTCCCAAAGTCTTTCAGAAATGCTCTTGTGAGCTCAGTCTTCTGCTCTCTAATGGAAAATTCCTTCTGAGTATTTTAAAGATGTTATTTGCGGTCATTGCTTTTTTCCCACCGAAAAACCTGAAACTCATAATGTACTCAATGTTTCTATTTTTGTTCTTGTTTCTTAAAGATCCGAAGCCCTGGCTGTCTGGACACTTACTTGTAAGTGCGGCCAGGAATTCTTTTTCAAAACTTATGGACAAGCTGAATGTAATAATGGAGACTGTTCCATCAGACAGCAGCAGGAGTACTACTTATCTGGAGAGAGACTCCTTGGTACAGAGGCTGGCTCATGGACTTCATAAAATAAATACCCAGGCCCTGGAAGCTGGGTTGTGTGCCAGACTACCCATTATGGTATGTGTATTTATAGCACTGCTTCATGTAAACAATAGGTTATCAGTGTAAGAGCTATGGTGAAGCTCTGTTAATAGTGCTATTAATTTTGTTCCAGATCGTTTATGAATCTCTTGCATTGAAATCAACTATACAAAGAATCAAAAGTTGACTTGCGACACCCAATACTTTAAGGATTTAATGCATCCAAGAACAAGATTATTTTAAAGTTCTATCAAATTTGAATTTTGCTTTATAAGAGTAAACTTCCACTAAATGTTAATTTTTTTTTTTTTGGTTTCTTCCTTGAGAACAAAATTTTCAATAACCCTGTAGGATGAGACAGGTTCACATTTTTGCATATGTGTGTGTCTTTTAGAGACAAGGGACAAAATGACAGATTTGCTAATTTGCTTGGGTATTAAATGTGATTGATTTTATTGCTAAAATAGCACATTTTACAGCACATGAATGTATTTCTGTTTACTAACAGAAAAACATAGCATCCTTGCAGAAGCAAATATTTGAGTTTACACAAAGACTTCATACAGCAGAAGTAGAACGCCGTTCACTGCGTCTAAAACTTGCAGAATTCAAATGCAATTTCAGTGAGATGAAAAAAGAAGCTGACAAAGCCCAGAGCTTGCAAGAGCAATTAAATATGTTTAAGCAATCTGTAAGTATATTTGATTTAGAGGAGACTGCTTATAAGAGATCCTATTTTTTACACTTTTTTTGGGGTGTCCTTTCAAAAAAACAGGTACAAAATCAGTCTGATATTAAGAGAATTTTCCAGAAAACATACCTTATAAATGTCACTAAACTGCAGGTCAGAGGTGTATAGGAGTGTCTCTGTTCCACAGGAGTTTCTTCATGATTTGTAGAATGAGGTATCCTGTGTAAATTACATGTTTGGTCTTCAGCAACACAGGTTTTGTTCTATTGAAAATGTTGGTGTGATTTATATAACATGAAAAGATTTACAGCTTTCACTTCAACAAAGTCAGCTGGAACAAAGATATCCAGTAAGTAGGTTCTTGAGAAGTTAGTAAATCATAAATGTAGTATATTAAACTCTACGTGGATATTGCTGAATATTATAACAGGCATTTTACTGCATCTTTTTGAGTGTGAGTTATATTATGAGCTAGTCATTGCAAATTTTAGTGTTTTCTTGAAGGAGTAAATTTCTGTCAAGGGAAAAAAAAAGGCTTCTATTAAAAGTAGTATGTACACACCAAATTCCTCTGACCTGTTGCTGTTGGTGATTGATTTACTCTATGGATTCAACTAACCTGTAAATAACACTTGGCAAGAATGAGAAGAGACAACAAAAAGGTTCCTTAACCACTTGAAACTGCAATTTAACAAGTAATAGACACAGTATTTAAGGGATTGATGTAATTTTGTGGGTTGTGGGTTAGTTCGCTGTCATACTCATGAAACTGTGCATTCACTCCTTTTTGGAAGGGAAGAAGCTTGTCCTGCTTTAGTTTGCTGGAGGTTCCCTGAGCACCTTTTTTCTGTGCTTATTTTCTATAGGATGCATTCAGAATTGAACTCGTATTTGAGCTGTCCAAGAAAGCGAATGATTACAGTTACTTATACATGCTTTTTAAGTGCACAGTATAACTGAAACAGCTGTGTCCCAGAATGAGCAGAGTTTTCTGTAGCCGTGCCCAGTGTTGATCCTGAGTCCTAACTGAGGGACCAGTTGGTGTGTCCCAATCAAAACATGTCCAATCAGAAAATATTAAATAGATTATTTCACATGCATTCTTCTTCCTGTTCCTAGCTGGTAAACCAGTTCCTTTTACTCAAGTGGACAAGGTTCTATCTATCATCTTCAGATTTGTTGTTAAGGGGTTGTTATTCTTTTACAGTTCTGGGACAGTTAGGTGAATTTTTTTTTTTAGATTGTCATTTAGATTGTGCTGGTTTTCCTTGAAGAATTATTTTGTCTTTCTGGAACATTTTGGGGAGTGGAGATAGGGTCCAGAAAGACATTTACAAGGGGTAATAAGATATGCACTGAAATGTGGGATGTTGATCTGCATATTTCCTCCTAAATGTTGATTCTTTACAACCTAGGCAGATAGTTTGAATAGAATACTGGCTGCATACTGTTTACAATATCTTGAATGATTTAAAAAAAATACAGTGAATAAAATTGTCTGTCCACGTATAGTTTGGTGAACTGTCTCTGTGTCAAGAAAGTGGAATACTCCTTTTTAGCACACTTAGAATTTGATATGTTTGCAAGTGTAACTCTGAAATACGTGTAAACAAGTGAATACCATTACACAATAAAACACAATTTATTTCTCTTATCAGAAATTGATCACACATGAGAGTTTTCGAAGTGTATGTGAAGAATTAAATAACGCATTACATCGGGAGCATCAGGCACAAGTGCTTTTGAATGAACAGGCGCAGCAGCTGCAGGAGTTAAGTAATAAACTAGAATTGCACTCCAGTGAAGAAACAGATAAAAACCACGTCTTAAGTGAAACTGTAAAGGTAAGGTGATTGCTCTTCTGAAACAGGCACCTTTTTGGCGAATAAGCCAAATATTGCAGTTCTTGTATCAATAAAATTACAGGAGTAAATGCACAACATACTGCTCAGTCAACTGGAATTTTAGGGTACCCATAAAACACATTGAGGATGAAACCTAAACTTGTAACTTCTCATTTCTACATTTGGAACTGGGCTGCATATGCCAATATCTGTAATCTGTGAAGTGTCTGGATTTTGCATAATATATGAGACAGCAGCTCTACCTATCATGAAGTGTTTGCAAACTATAGGAAAAAAACAAAGGACAAAATAGTGGAATACTTTGATATTTTATAGAGCTCATAAGAGTATTTTAAAACCTGTATTCACTGTTACCTGAATATAATCTTAGGGTAGAGAATGCATTTGTCATTTTGGAATGTGCAAGGTGAGCGTAAAGATCCTTTCCATTAGGATTTAGAGTTTTCCCTAGATGTAATAAGTAATAAGGGAGAATTTGTTATCAGAATCTCTGCAGCAAATTGCGGAGCAGCAGGAGAATAAGAGATTTGGAAACAGATGGATATCTGATGGGAAGAGAAAACATCTTGTGATGGTAGACCAGTAATGTGTGGCAACCTGAGTGTTGCAGCTTTTGTTTACTTTAAATAAAAAGTTGCTTTTATCTGCTCTTCAGCCCTGCTGCTGTCTTTCCATCTCCAACTAGTCTTCTGTGAATTGATAGTTTAGTAAAAGAGACTGTTTCAGTAGTATTTTGAGAAATAGAAGCACTTGTGAGTCAAAGGAATATTTAGGAAGGAAGTGATAAGAAATGTGAAGAGGTGGAAGCTATAAAACTAGTGGAAATGTCAGAAACAATTCTTTAAAATCTCACAGTGAAAATTTATGTTAAGGAGGATGTCTTACAGCAGAGGTGAAGTTTGAAGTGATGTACAGTGGAGGAAGCTTGAAGGAGTTATGAAATTTGTTAAGGAGGTTTTTCATTAGTTGTATTCTGTACTAAAAATGCCTTGCTTTACCAAGGATAGAAGACAATGACATTTCCAATTTACCTGATGTTTTTTGTGTTTTTCCCCTCCCATTTCCCTAACTTTCAGTGTTTCATTTCAATGTAAAAGTAAACTTGCCTGCTGTTTAAATCAGGTTGCTTGTTAATACTTTATAACTACAGTATGTGTAAGCATATTAGACTTGTGCTTGATTTCCTTGGGAAACAATTGATTCAAGTCTTTTAAATGGATACTGGGAAGGGAAGGAATAGAAGACAGATGTTATCTGAAGCCTTATTAGGGTCTGCTCTTTATCCATGAATGCATGGTATTTTATCATGTTTTATTTTATAGGTAAATCATACTTCTACATTTATTCAGAGTAAATTAAACAAAAACCCCAATTGTAAGCATTTAAAATACAGGATGTGGTTTTAAATGAATCTACTACATGGGTTATTTGGTACTGTATTAGATTTCACGGTTTCTGTTTTTTATTAATTAAAGGCTAGACAGAATTTTTTTAAGACAGCAGTAATCCTAAAATTCATCCTTATTCTGCAGTCCACTACCAGTTGCTTGCTGCTGGAACAACATGATTTAATGTAAAATGTTTGATTATAGCTGAAAGCTTTAAATATACAGTGCAGTGTAATAATACAGCTGCTGTGACAGAATGGAGGCTAGGGTTAGGGTTAAGGTTAGTTGACACAGTAAGTTTTAGATCTGAAACTTACTGCTTAGAGTTACACAAATTCAGTTTTCTAAATAAATGTATTACTCCATAATTCTCAATCCCTACCATGGAGACATTTTGAACGAATTTTAAGTTGTAGATTTGTTGCTATGTACTGTCCCTAAATATCCATTTAAATATTGGAAGGTTGATTGGTATCTCTTCATTTCCTCATGAGATTTACTTAATAGTTAGCACAAAATTGCATTGTGGTTTTAATGGCATATATCTGTGACTCTTATCAAGGAAGCAGAGAAGATCAGTTGTGGTAGCATGGCAATGCACACTGATGATCTGCTGTTTCTTGATTTTTATTTATTTTTTTTTTATCATGCATGTATGATTTAAAAATGTATAGTTCCTGGATCACCCACATTTTACAGTTTCAAACCTGTACTATTTCCTATGTTCAAATAGCAGTCTGACACAGACTACCTTGGTACCAAAGGGTAAAAGGACTTGTTTTATTTTGAATGCTGGGTTGTTGGGTTTTCAAAATATAAGAACTAAACTAACTTTCATAAACTTTTTTTCTCCTGCAGTTTATTGTGATCCTACTTCATTCATGGCTTTATTCATGATAGGCAGAGACAGTCTCTGCCTTCTACCTTGATGTTTTCACTGAAGGACCTTTTCCTCTTGGCTAATCAGTTTTGTGTCTCAAAATGTTTGTTGGTTGGGGGTGGAGGTTTTTTTGTTTTGATCTTTGTGGTGTGTTTTGGTTTGTTTTTTAGTTCTCTTTTAGAACAACCTCATTTTTAATGATCGACCATCATGACCCTGTAAACCAATGTTCCTAGTGAGAAAAAGAAAGAACTGTTTGCACTAAAGAATATAATTAGAAAACCCCACCCTCCATCTTCATCTTAAGATAAAAAATGATCTATGAATCTAGACTAAGTTTATATAAAAAGCTGAAGAATGTGGTGGTGTGCAAGTGATTTTTGGATAGAGTAGTGTGTCACAGATTGAAAAAACCTTGCTTTGAATTGTTTACTCATAGTTTTTAAACAGGTAAGGGGAAAATAAAATACGCTTTTTATAACTTATTTTTAAACTTATTTGTGCTTCAGCAATCAGTACAGAGATATTTTGGTATTCACATACTTTCATAAAGTAGGCTTATTAAAGGAGTGATACTTAATTTCTTGGCTTTATCGGTTCAGATTTTAATCCTTTATATTTTTATCTTCTTAATGGCGTATACTATAGAGACATCCAAGATAGCCAAGTACATTCAAGGTCAGCTGGAACAAGGCAACTCTTTTACATTACTTTTTTTTCTTACTAGGTGAGCTAAATCAGTAGCTCTGGTTCCCCTGTCTTTGAAGAGAAATTTTTCCGCAAACACTGAACAGGCATTTATAGCAGACATGGGTTTTACTTCTTATACAAGCATATCTTAATTCCATTGNATACTTTTTCTGCCTATTGTCAGACACTGTGTATTTATTACCTCTATGTGTATTAGTACCTGTAATAGGAACAACATTGTTTTAAAATTTAATTTATGGAGTGGGTTCTATAATTTGTTAATAGCTGTGTGCATTTCATGTTCAGTGTGTTAAATCATGTAGCTTGCTACTGATCTGCCTCAAAATAGTCTGGAGTATGTTTTAGAACAAGATGGCCTGAATTCCAAGTTCAAGCACTCTTAAGTTTAGTGAAGCTACGTTGATTTATGACAGCGTAAGTGAGAAAACAATCTCATCCAAGTTCTTTCATAACACCTATAGATAAATGGTTTCTGATAGGAAGATTTGTAGTGTTTACTTCCACTAGCAAGCTAAATTTTACTTAAGCCACTGTATGCATGTTCTGTGTTCAGAAAGTGTAGTACCCTTCTGATGTGGGTTTGGGAG
>WBNM01020668.1:0-10224 GCA_013399055.1 Ramphastos sulfuratus
TACTGCACTGCTCTTCTAAGGAGCTGAGATACAAAGTCATTCAGAGGGAAAAAGGAAAAGCATCATCCTGCTTCTCTAATTTAGACACAAACATCTCAAGGAAATCCATTCTCTCATCCTGCTTCTTAAATTTAGTTATCTTTAGCCCACTTCTCCATCACCCCATCAAACTTCATATGGGTGGCTGAGGAGGAGGAGTAGGTTCTGGTGGAGGACAGGAAACAGGTGGCTGAAATGGAAAAGGAACGACTATGGGGTCAGTGCCACTGGCAGTCACTACCAGGTTAGGTCTGTGCATGGACACCACTGCTTCATTGGCCAGACAGGTGTTGGTACCATAGTGGTAACTTCGCAGCTCATCTTGTTGCTTGTGTTAGCACCTCACAACTTTCTCTGAGGCTCCCCTGGCCTAGCCAGAGGTGGCCTCTTAGGAGGAAGTGTGGTGTTGATGGCTCAGATCTGGGCTGAGGCTGAGTTAGGAGGAGGAGATGGATTCAGCTTCTCTCAAGCTTTTTATGTCCTTCGCCATAGCCTCAATAGCTGAGACCATTGCTTCTTGATTCAGGCTGTCAGCCAACTGCCTCATCTGGTTAGCAAAGCTGCTAACGGCAGGAGGATTCCTCCTTCCCAAAAGTATACTTCCCAAGGCAGAAGCATAGCACAGGGATGCAAGCTGAACCAGCTTTTTCAAGAGAGGCCTGGTTACAAGCACCTTGTCAGGGTGATCCGTCTCAGCTTCTCCATAGAGAATTTCTCTCAATGCCATCTCAAGTAAGTATTTAATGTCCTGTTCTATATTCCACCATTTCGGAGACTTCCAGATCAAATGATCCCTATTAGGGAATCGGTTTTCCACTGCATTCAGAAGATGGTGCCAAAGATTCACCAGTCTGCCCTGTCTTCCTATACCCTTATTGATGCTTGCATCCCCTGCTACCGATCCTAACTGCCGTGCTTCGTCAGCTGCAGAGATGAGATTGCACATTCCATAATCCCAGTTTCTTGTGAGCCAGGTTATATAACATTCTCTGTTTCTGCAGGTATGGTCCTGGCAGATGTGCCTCAGCTCTTTCCTAGCCATAATCTGCCTTACCAGCAGAATGGGAGCAGCTGGCTGGACAGGCTGGGCAGGGGCTGGCTGTGGTATCAGGGCTATAGGAGCAAGGGGAGGAACTGGTGTCAGTGCTGGCTGTGGAGCTGCTACCAGTGAATTGCTGGATCAGCAAGAACTGACACAAGGGCCACTGACAGTTGCACCGGGGCAGGAACTGCTGCAGAACTGCTGGAGCCGGTTCTGGCTCTGGAGCAGAAGCTGGAACCACAGAAACTGGAGGAGCTACTGGAGCTGTAACTAGAGCTGCAGGAGGGACAAAAGCTGTAGAGGCTGCCACATCGCCATCCGTTGGCAGTGCACCACGGCCAGTGGGTTGAGCAGGAGCAGGCAGCTGCACTGCAGCACCAACTGGCTGTGCTGCACCAGCTGGTGGAGTATCGACCCAAACTGTGATTGTCCAGCACTCAAGGCATATTCTGGGCTTGCACCTTGATCAGGGGCACTGCTGGTTGGGTAGCAGCCAGGGGTGGCTGTGCACTCTCTGGTTAACATAGGGGATGTCGACCACCTGTTGCCACATTAACACCGGCACTATCATCCTCCTCTGGACTAAGTTCTTCAAGGTGTCTCCTCCACTCACTAGTCTTTCTCCTAGCAGCTGCCACCTGGATTATTTCGGTGCCGGCTACTTCAGCATAACTGATCCCTGTAGGAGCAGTGTCATTTGCCATTAAGGCTGTCACTGCTTCTTCCAACATGGCTACTGCTGCACTGTGGCCTGTGCCGTTGCACCCCAATGAGAAACCAGTACCATGGGGACATTTGCCACAGTGAGCACCGGGTACTCCAGTTGGCTCGGGATGGCTATCAGCAGCCAAACCGCTTGTGGCAGCGAAGGGCACACACATACTACGCGCACCGCCGGGCCTGTCGCTTTTCTCGGCCTGCATCCGGCTGCGTCACGAGCCCTACGCCGGAGCAGGGAGTGGCTGCGCTGGTCAAACGCGCACAGCTGCGCAGCGGGCACAGCCCTCCCTTCCCGCTTCAGACGGCGGGCGGGGTCTGCGCCTGGCGCCATTTTTGTAACACCGTCTGAAATTAAGGAAGTGGCGGCTAGTGCCGCCGCTTCATCCCGCAGCGCGTCAGGAGCAGTCGCGGCTGCATCCCCCTCGCTGTGGCGGCTTCCACCGTCGGGGAATTGGCGCCGAATGGCGGGGAAGCGCTTTTTTCTGAGCGCCGAGCCCGTCCGGATCGGTCGTCTTCATGGCGCCCTGAGCGCTGGGAGCGGTACCAGTGTCCGAAGTAGTAGCCGCCACTGCTTTCCTCACGGCTGCCGAGTCGTTCGCCTCCGCGCCGTTTGTCGCGCCGAGGCTCGAAACGACCGGAGTCGGATCCGCCGCCGCTTCCCCCCGTGCCGCATTCAAAGCTGCCTTTACACCTGAAAGCGTAGACGGAGCTACCGCTCCGCCTGCACCACTCGCACCACTCCCACCGCGCCGCTGCGAGGAAGGGGCTGAAGCGGATTCAAACTACCAGAGTAAGCTCTGGAGCAGCGCCAGGGTATTACAAATGCACCCTATAGACGCTAGGGTCAAAAATGAGGTACAACACCAGAGGGATGACAACTAGTGAGTTCCTGCATGCCTGAACAGTTGAGCTAAAACCAAGGAGCAGGATCTGACCTCTATTTCCTGCACTCCCATCTCCTCACCGAAGCTGTAGTGTGCAACACAGCAGAGTAGGCTATGTGTCTAGAGGGCAGCCAAGGTGTTTTGTCCAAGTGCTTGCTTATTTGTGTCCTCTTATTTATTTCAGAACCAGAATCAGTAATCAGAAAGTGTGCTAACTTGCAATACATTAAAGCTCCTCAAATGCCCTGAGTCGAAACTGTCTTGCCTGCAGCAGTAATCTATTAGCATCTTCATGTGAGCTAGGTTTCATTCTACTCTGCGTGCAATAAAATTAGGTAGCCTGGTATTTCATGTAAGGATTCACTGTAGCAGAGAGTAACTGAGAAAATTGCACACACTGAGTCTTGAAAAATGTATCATACATTCAACTAGCTAGTTGCAATCGTTAAAGGACAAGCCACAGAGCTACTGATTTGTCCCCACTTCAGTGATCATGCTTAGAAGTCAGGATTTCTAAGTCTTCACAAAATTTCATTTTATTTTCTTACCAGTATTGTATTTTTCTGGAAATGCACCTCTTTTGAAGACATATCTGCTAGTTAGTATTTGACTTCTAGGCTAAGTAGATAATGGACAGTCTGTAACATTAGAGTTCTGAGCACAGAAAAATATGCAAAATAAAGGCTGTTGTGTTATAATGTTGCATTCCAACTGAATTGTAGTAAAACCGATACATGTCCTCAGTCTGAAATTATTCTGCAGATACTAAGTGTACCTGTAAAGAAAAAGATCAAACTCTCATTTGAAAAACCAGCCCAGAAAGCCAAACATGTCCTGGGCTGCATCAAAAGAAATGTGACCAGCAGGGTGAGGGAGGTGATTCTGCTCCTCTACGCTGCTCTCGTGACACCCCACCTGGAGTCCTGCATCCAGTTCTGGTGTCCCCAGCACAGGAAGGACCTCGGACTGCTGAGCAGGTCCAGAGGAGGGCCATGAGGATGATCAGAGGGCTGGAGAACCTCCCCTGTGAGGACAGGCTGAGAGAGTTGGAGTAATTCAGCCTGGAGAGAAGGTTCCAGGGAAATGTTATAGCAGCCTTCCGGTACCTGAAGAGGGCTACAGGAGAGCCGGGGAGGAATGTTCTACAAGGGCTTATAGTGACAAGGTGAGTGGGGATGGCTTTGAGCTGAAAGAGGGGAGATTTAGAATGGCTGTTAGGAAGAAATCCTTCACAGCAAAAGTGGAGACACTGAAACATTGCTCAGAGAGGCTGTGAATGCCCCTTCTCTGGACCTGTTGAAGGCCAGGTTGGATGAGACCTTGAGCAACCTGATCCAGTGGAAAGTGTCCCTGCCTATGGCATGGGGATTCAAACTAGATGATCTTTAAGGCTCCTTCCACCTCAAACCATTCTATGATTCTATGATTGCTGTTGTACCTTGGCTATAGTTTCCAGGGCTTGAATGTGAGTTTTGGAATACACAAGATCTGTTCATCAGTCTTTTGGATCTGTTTTCTTTTATAGATCAAATTACTGATTTGAATCAGTTATTTTTATCCCTGTTGTGAAAAAAGACACCTGTCTGAGAAAATGTCACCTAGTAGCTGTTTTTCACAGGAGCTGTTCATTTCTCAGGGTTTGCTGATATCCCCACTGCAAAGACTCACTCTGACAACCTTCAGTGTAAGAGGCAGTCCCCATCTGGCTTCCTCAAGTGAGAAGTTGCCTTTGCCTGCACAAGAAGTACGGAAACGCAGAGCACACAAGTTTGGTGAGTGCTCTTGTTCGACACCTGGTGGCACCAAACCACAAAATGTAACTTAAAATGTATCTGAACAGGAAAGCCATGGGGAAAATTCTCCAGATATATTCACCTTGTTAAGTAAGTTTGAGGGCATATCATCATTTCTCAACAGTACAGTGAATATCATAAATACTAAATCACTAAAACGTGACAGAGGTCTTCACCATGCTAACAGTCTGCAAATTGTTCCTGTGATGTAATTAGTGACCCTTTGAGAATTGTAAATAAAGCATATTTCAGTTTCTTATAATGGATATTAAAAAGCAGATATTCCTTATACTGTGGTTTCTTAAGTTTCAGAAAAAGTAAACAGCAAAGGAATTAATCTCTGAGAACTTGAGTTGAGGCTGAAATTTTTCTGCTAAGAACTTTTCTTGGAATTCCAGATTTGAAATGCTATAAAATAACTACAGATAATTGAGAAGCTGTTAAATGTATAATCAGGGAACACTTAGATGGTAAAGAACCTGGTCTTTAATGGTACTGCTTGCCAGATTTTAAGGTTATCAAAATGAATAAAAGCTACAGAGTTAGGTTTTGACAGCTGATGTTTATTTAAAAAATGTTTAGTAAGTGAAATTTACAATAACTTTGCAAGTGCTCTCAGTGATGCCACACTGCTGAATGTTTCACAGTACATCAGAAAAAGGCATTCTTTCCAAGCTGATGTAAATGCTCATAGAACAAAAATGTTCTATCTTTAGGATGGAAATAAACCTTTTGTCTGAAATCTCCAAAGTTTTTGACCATGATATCTTGAGCTCAGCAGTAAGAGAACAGTCACTGTGTATTGATTCTTCTTTACATGAGGGCTACATAGAAATACACCAGTATATAAAAATCATTCCAGTTTGCCAAGTTACACAAAAGCATTCTCTTGGCAATCAGTGGAATCTGCTGCACAGCCATAAATAAAGCCTTAAAGCAAGGGAACAAATTTTGGTTTGTTTTTAAAATGCATCTATTTTGTGCTAGCACATAAAATACGTTGGCAAGATGCTGAAAGTAAGTAAAGGCAAGAGCCACAGAGTTTACTGAATATTTAGGTTTTGAGGCCTGAAAACATCATTTGGGAAGATGACTCAGATCAGAGCCATATGGGTTTTTTTCAGCTATAGCAATAGGAAATCTGTATTTTGAAGCAAGCCTCAATCCACCAAATTCTTATATGTTATTTCAAGGGTTAATTACCCTACTTGCCGAAATCTGCTGCTCTGGATGGAGGTCTGTGTTTTATTACTGTATTTATTACTGTTTCATTAAGTGTTGCCAATAAATTGTATTTGCACTCATTTATGTACATTTCCCTTTAACTCTAGAAACAAATGGAAGGTGCAGCCTGTAAAGAAACTCAGTAGTGCAAAAAAAGAGAGGAAGCTTTGGCCACAAAAAGTTCCTAGTATTCACCTGCCAGCGTGGTGTAGGCTTTGTAGGCTTTTGCTGACTGTAGTCAAGGTTACAGCAGATAATGAGTAATCAGAAACAAATGGTTTTAATTTGACTGTGAGAGGGATTTCCCAAGCAGTCCTCTTCTTTGCCTAAGCTTGTATTGTCTATCTGTAAGGACAAGCTCCTCCTTACCTTCAGCTGTATAGGAGAAACTAAGATTTCAGGGTTGTTTTTCCTTCCATGTGTAAATAGGCAGAAATCTTCAATTCCAGGAATTTGTGCCCTTCTCTCTTGGCCATCCATGGATATATCTATTTGGTTTGTTTTGAGGTGACACACACCTGGGAATTCCTGGATGAATTGCTCACAATATCATTCTATCACTTATTGAAACTATCAAAATGTGCTGTTTCCTGCTTTATATGGGTACAGTAATTGGTGTGTCCTATTTTAAAAGTGAAATAAACCTTGTTTCCTTCTGTTTGACAGGTACTTGTGGGTGCTTCATTTCAGATCCTCAGTTTCAAACTGTTGCAAGTTTCTTGGGCTATTTAAGATGTGCCCTGTCATTTTTATGCACAGATTATTCCTTTTCCAATGTGAACTTAATGCAGCATTTAAATTGAGTGCTTTGACTGCACATCAGTTAAAATGTGAAAACAGTGGTTTCTATCTAGATGTCAGTAAAAAAGGTGACAACTATGTTTTATGTTTTCAGAATATGTGCAGGAGAAATTAAATACAGATCTCAGTACACAATACTTAGTAAACAGATCCAAAGTACTGTCTCCTTCTGGTTTAGCTTTTTCCTGCTCCTAGCAAATAGCTTGCCAACTGTGTAGCTGTGTGCATCTTACACCACACCAAAATGATTGATATCAAGTCTCACTGTATTGTGTATTTAAAGTGCTCGGATGCATTCAACATTCTTTTAACTGGTTTTGACATTTATGGATATGGTTTTGGCAGATTCTCAGTGTTTAGTCTTTAAAGCTGCTACAGAAAGCTAATATGCTTTACCATTACCAGTAAACCAGGACACTTCTGTCTGTCACAGGTAAATGATGAGCAGCACTCCCAAGCAGGAACAACCAATGAAATCTACATCAAGGTCACAACCTTACCTGTACAAGCAACCAACAAAAAAAACACTTGTGGGAGAGTCCTATGATGCACAAAGCTAAAAATTCTTAATGAACAAGGACTCTCTAAGCAAGATGAGCCAAAATAAAATTGTAAGGTACAGTAAACCTGCATGGACTTAACTCATAGTAACTCCTAGTTATTGCTAAAAAAAAAATCCAGTTTGTGAGATAAATATTAAAACTATATGGAGAGCACCATTTTCTCTTATCCAGTGTTTAACACTATATGGGTTCTGCAGAGCTTGTCCTTGAATACTTACTAATACCTGTAGTCACTCAGACTTGTGGAATAAGAGTGAAAAAACAGATATCACTGATCATCTGTAGAATTTTCTGTAAATAATGCTTCATAAGACTGTTAACAAAATTAAAGCCCAGGAAATGCAGACTACATGTTGCCACATAGTTCATTGTTGCCATTTTGGCTGTGTACTGAAGGTTGGTTTACAAATGGAAACTAAACTCACCAAATTAAAGGCATTAAGCCCTTGGAAAAATGAGGCAAACACTATTGGATAATTTCTTTTGCATCCAATACCCTACTTTATTTACCTTTTTACTATTTTTTCTATTCGATGTCTCTGGAATTTTCCTAGTCTATGTTTGTAAATTAGAATTAGGCTAGAGGGTTAGTTTTAAACCACCCCAAAAACGAAGCAGTGACTTCATTTGCAAATGGAAAACCAAATATAAAGCCAGAGATATGATTCGTGCAGTGCACAGGTCCAGTGCACTGTACCTTTGCATCCCTTCTCCTAGAAAGAATAACATTCTGCAAGGAGGGATGAGGCCTGATGTTAACAGACCCAGAGAGCACTGTCAGTGTTTCCAGAATGTAAGCATCTGCCAGTCCATCTCTTTGTAGTTCCAAACATGCTGGCTTTGACCATAGCTGAAGGTCTTTTAATATTCATCTTCACCTCTGCAGGACAGCCCTTGGCCTGCCAGTAATCCTCAGCAAACAGAGGGTGGGCACTGGCCATAAAGGATGCCATGCCAGCCAGCTGTGCTCGCTCCACCAGTAGTGGCTGGCAGCTTAGGCCATCATGGCCTCAGCAGGCTGCATGACTCAGCTCAAAATTCCCTGCCAGCCAGAAGGCATCTCCCCCACACAAACCATGAGATAAGTAGGGATGCATGCTCTTCCTGGAGAAAAAACAAGTGAAGGGGGGAAAGGCAGGGAGGAGAAGAGAGCAATACCAGCCAGGCACTGCCTTCTAAGCTATGGTACTGGAAAGTGGAATAGAATAACAACACAGAATGCCCTGAGTCAGCCTCTTTCATACCAGAAAAATTGTTCCAGGTTGGGAACTATAAGGTTAAAAAAAGTCCTCTAGGGACTTGAAGATTGCTATTCAATCTCATAATTCTGCTATCTCTTCATAAACCCACGGCAAGGCCAGCTTGTTCTCCTTTCCTCCCCCTCCAGCCTTGTGCCAGGCAGGAGCTGCGTTATGGGGACAAACATGTGAGGATAGGCCTGGTTGGGGCCTCCAGAGGCTGTGCTTAGGCCTCTTGGATGGCAGAGGCATGGGTGCAGGGAGGATTGGAGCACTGGGGATGATAGATTTGGTTTTGGGTTGGAAACAAAATTCAGGGGGTTTGCTTATGGATTCTGTATCTGCTTTGTAATTTTTATCTGTAACTTTCTTTTCAAACATAATTCTGTTTTTTTCTCCAATTCGTTTGAGAGCTTCACTCTGTCAGCTCTTTAAACCCACGACAAAAATCCTATTAGAGATCCCAAAAGAAGGTAACTCACCTGGAAATAGCATTTAAGATTCCAGTATCATCAATGTTCAAAAAAACCTCCGTCTAGTTCATGATAGTGTACTTTAATTTAGGATGATTCATTACAAATAAGCTTACCACTAGCTTGTGGATTTCAAAGGTCTAATTGGGCTTGCTCAGTAGTGCAGAAAAATTTTGTATAAGAGAAAAGGGTAACATCAACAAACACAGTCATTATCCAGCTGAAAAGAAATTACTTTCCACTAATTCATATTGCTTATGCTTGCCTACCTAGGCCAAGTATCAGGACAAGCAAGCTCCCTGTCCATGAACAATAGTGCTCCAACAGAGAGGCATTTCCACCTTCCATCAGAAAGATGTTATTTCTCCCGACAACAGAAGCAGGTAATAATGTCTCTTACTCCTTGAAAAAGATTCCTTATCTTAAAGACAATTCTTCTGCCTCAAATTGAACTTTGCATTTACCTTCTCTAAGCTAAGACAGAAAGATTCTACTTGAAGTTGAGTTAGTTCTAAACTCAGGAGTGTTTCTCTCTCTTGACATTATCTTACACATCATTATTCAGCCTTGCTTGCAGTGTTGTTTGATAGAATGCAGTTTATGACAGCAAATAATCTACTCACTGGTCTAACTGAAAGACCTTTGAAGAAATTCAGCATATCCCAAATAAGTCTAACAGCATAAGGCAAAGCAAAATATTGCATGCAGTTTAAAAGAACAAATGCCTTTTATTCAAGTTATCCATCTAACTAGAAATAGTTATGGTTGGGATGGATCAGTAGATCTTTTTGTGTTTTCTTAAACATCTGTGTGTTAAGTAATTAGGTAATTGAAACAATCCTTGTGGCACTATGCCTAGAGGCATCTTCCAGGGTGACTAAAAGAGGCTCATCTTAAAGAATGCATTTTGATTGCCTCATTTTCTGTTGTTATACCCACAAAGCTGCTCATAGAAAGTAAATTATTTCAGGTAAGGTTTTTGTCTTCAAGTTACTTAGGGATCATATGTGGTATCGTAGCAATTATTAAAAAAAAATAACTCTATTGAGGTGGGAGCATGGATGTGAAAACACATTGGTAGCAGACAATAGGAAAAAAAACAGCAACAAACTCTGTGTGTTTTCTTTTATCCTAGACATTGTTGTTCTGTTTTAATCTGAAGCCTTGAAAAGTGTCCACTTGGAAAAGAGTGTGGAAAAAAATTCTATCTTTAGAAAGCTGTCTAATCTTTCCCAGGCACATGTAAATGGCTTTCTTATAATGAAGTAACTAAGAAAGGATTGAGGTTTTCAATCACTTATTTTCCTACCTGGCTATATTTGTATTTTACAAGCCCTTAGATTTTGCTATGATGGTTTGGGAGTTACCCCCACACACACACTTTGTAAAATCACCCAGACTAGACTCAGCCGGCTGGAAGTTAAGGACTGAAGCTCTATTTACAGCT
>WBNM01020668.1:10308-24544 GCA_013399055.1 Ramphastos sulfuratus
GCTTATATATATCATAGCCAGTTTTCAACCTGTCCGTGAATCAAACGTGCAGTAGAAAAAAATCAAAATGCTGCATCAGAATTCCTTGTAAGAGGATTGCACAGGACATGTTTTGCCAGATACAAATGAAAGAACATTTCATAGAATCATAGCATCATAGAATGGTAAGGTTGGAAGGGACCTCAAGGATCATCTAGTTCCAGCCCCCTGCCATAGGCCCGTACACCTCCCACTAGTACAGGTCACTCAAGGCCTCCTCCAACCTGGCCTTGAACACCTCCAGGGAGGGAGCAGCCACAACCTCCCTGGGCAACCTTTGTATCTAGCTTTCTAGTCTGATTGTGACAGTTCCTGCAAAGATGTCTTTGGTGCCCATGTGCTGTTTGTAGCATGCTAAGCTGATTGTTGCTCTAGTGATCCTGTGCTACGTCACAGGAAGATGTATTAGCTCTCCTTTATTTCCTGTTTGCCCAAAGTTTACATTGTAATTGGGGTAAAATCCAGTTTGCTGTCCTAATTAGTTTTGAATGCTCTCTCAAATGCCCTAAATTGTTAAGTGTTTCAGGAATGCTGGTGTCCTTTTGCTGTGCACCCATACAGCTGATGGAAGGGTTTGGTACATTTGCTGTACTTAGCACTGGTTAGGCCACAGCTTGAGTACTGTGCCCGGTTCTGGGCCCCTCAATTTAAGAAAGATGTTGAGGTGCTGGAACATGTCCAGAGAAGGGCAACAAGGCGGGGGAGGGGGCTGGAGCACAGCCCTGTGATGAGAGGCTGAGAGAGCTGGGGTTGTTCAGTCTGGAGAAGAGGAGCCTCATGGCAGACCTCATTGCTCTCTACAACTACCTGAAAGGAGGTTGTAGCCAGGTGGGGTTGGGCTCTTCTCCCAGGCATCCAGTGACAGAACAAGAGGACACAGTCTCAAACTGTGCCAGGGCAGGTTTAGGCAGGACATTAGGAAGAAATTCTTCCCAGCAAGAGTGATTGGCATTGGAATGGGCTGCTTGGGGAGGTGGTGGAGTCCTCATCCCTGGAGGTGTTTAAAAGGAGGCTGGATGAGGCATTTCGTGCCATGGTTTAGTTAATTAGAAGAGTTAGGTGATAGTTGGACTCGATGATCCTGGAGGTCTTTTCCAACCTGGTTAATTCTGTGATTCTGTGACACTGAGATGTTCAGTTCCTTCTTCTGCCTTTGAACTGGATTTCTCCTTTTTACCTAGGAAGGAAAGGGAAATGTAAAGGCAGATCTGTTTGGCTGCTGCACTTCCACAAACGATTACTAAGGGCCAACGTTTGAAGTGATCTCTCATATATTGGAATTTAAAATACTCCCAGATCAGATCCTGCTGTGACTTCTGGAGCCCATCCAGCTGCATCAGGAGTTCCCCAAGCCTTGAATGCAGGAGCAGCACAGGAGTGGCAGGCCTGAGGCAGTCCTGTGCTTCCCGTGGCGTAGCTGCAGTCTAACTACCATTTGGGTAGAGTTTGCACAGCACTTAGAAACTTAATCCTTAGTAGAAGAAATGCCACTTACTGAAGATGAGGGTGAGCTACTTTTTCAAGCATCAGCTTCAAGAAGATGCTTCACACCACATTGCAGTTCCACTCTTGGATATAGTGCTACCCTCACTAATGCTTGTTGACTTAGAACAGGATCAAATCTGTCTAGTCTCAGGTATGCATACTGGGCACTAATCCTATAGGACCCTAAAACCTTGACAGCCATGTCAGAGAAAAGTGCAACACACATCTAATGGGGATTTCCTGTGTACTATACATTGCTAATGAGTTCCTTTTTAGACAGGGAAACACAGCTGAACCATGTGAATACTCTGTACTGTAGGGAAAGTAGTGTCACCCCATGGCCCAGGTGCCACCTTTGTGGTGACAACACTGAATTTGTTACAGAAATGGTTCCAGCTGCCTTATCCTTGTTCTGCTGTTTGATATTTCAGCTGCCTAACCCTTAAAATGAGTCCATCTCTCTCTGCTTTTGCTACCTTACCCTAAATAGCCACAAATCCCAAAAGGCTGCAGAAAACTTGAATTGGAAGCAGCCGTTTGAACTTTTTTAAGATACTGACAAATGAATACATGATGAACCTACTGTGAAAGCAGACTGCAATAGCAGCGTTTAAAATATGGACTAGTGTATATATAATTTCAGTGACAGGAGTCAGGCATGTCTCTGTTGGATATATGTGAGTGTGCATATTCTCTGACACACTTAGAGGCACAGCCAAATGCTTGCTTCTGTGTAGAGTTCAGAAACTATGTGGAACTTAGCCATTTTATGGCTGCATCCTGGTTTTTTAGGTCTGCTTAGGTTTTTGCATTGTTTTATTTGTTTTGCTGGAAACTTTTTAAACAGTAGACAAATTTTCCCTCGACAACTCAGCTGGTGAAATACTTAAGTGAGTGCACTGATGATTGATGGGTGCACAGAAAAGTCAGCAACTTTCTGTATTTTGCTTTGCTGCTGCTGTGCTTCATAAATTAAACAGATGAAAGCTTAGTGAGAATCTGCTCTCAGTACTGGATGGATGGTGCCTCAGGGTTCCTTTCTTTAGAAGCCCTGTTGAGTACCACATGAAATACAGTGTAAGTGCATTTGATATTGTGAAGGAAGATTGCCTTTTTCACAAAGTCTATGTATCCACATCAGGTTACTGATTTTTTTTGACAAAAGAGAGGAATGGGAAACTGCTAATTGTGATTGGGGACTGCTTTGGTTTCTCCACCACAGAGAAGGGAAACATTTTGGGGTTTTTTTGGTCTTGTGCTGAAAATCAATATTTTCAGTGCTGTTGTTGATATTTAAAGATGCTAGTTAGATATAGTCATTGTCTGACACTGATTGAAGATTTTAGTTCTCCTAAGGAGCATAGTTTAGATCCTTTTAAATTTACTTAGATTCAGGTGGTGGAGGTTAAAGTAGGAATGGAGATGACTGATACTTTGTCCTTGTCAATTTCTCATGAGCACTTACAGAGGGCAAGAGTCTGTTTTGAGATTCTCAGATTTCTTACTTTCTTAACTTGGTTTAACTTGGTTAGCTGCCCTTTTGCATCTCTTTTTAAGCCTTATGTCTGATTCCTGATATTATCTTCAGGTCAAAAAGTCTTCTGCTGGCACAGGCTGTTACACATGGAAGTATTTGCTTACATCAAAGAATTAAGTAACAGTCTCCCATCAACTGCACATCCCCTTACACAGTTCTTTCAGTATAAATGGAAAGTGTGCCAAATGATTGGCTTGTTCAGGTGTCTTGATGCCTGTTGCTGGCTGCTTTGACACATCAGCATGCTGCCTGTGTTGTAAGCATTGTTTTAATGTGCTAAAATGACATGGAAGAAAGAAGTTAGTGAATCAACTGCAGGAAAAGAATGGTGCCAAGCACCAGTACAGACTAGGGGACATCCTGATGGAAAGCAGCTCCATGGAGAAAGACTTTGGAGTCCTAGTGGACTGCAAGTTATCCACGGGACAGCAGCGTGTCCTTGTGGCAAAGAGGGCCAACAGCATTCTGGAGTGCCTTAGGAAACGTGTGTCCAGCAGGTCTAGGGAGGTTCTCCTCCCCCTCTGCCCTAGTGAGACCACACCTGGAATACTGTGTCCACTTTTGGACTCCCCAATTCAAGAGAGACAGGGATGTGCTGGAAAGAGTCCAACAGAAAGCTACAAGGATGATTAAGGGACTTGAGCATCTCCTGTAGGAAGAAAGATTGAGAGACTTGAGACTGGGGAAGAGAAGGCTGAGAGGGGATCTTATCAACATCTGTGAATATCTGAGGGGTGCATGTCAAAATGAAGGTGCCAGTCTCTTTTTGGTGGTGCCCAAGCAACAGGACAAGGAACAATGGGTACAAGCTAGAACACAGAAGGTTCCTCTCAACATGAGGAGATGCTTCTTCACAGTGAGGGTGACAGAGCACTGGAATAGGCTGCTCAGAGGGGTTGTGAAGTCTCCTTCACTGGAGGCTTTCAAAACCTACCTGGATGTGTTTCTGTGCAGCCTGCCCTAGGTGATCTTGCTTTGGCAGGGGAGGTGAACTAGACAATCTCTAGAGGTCACTTCCAACCCCTAACATTCTGTAATTCTGTGACAGCATTGAAAGATCTGCCAAAGCTTCCAAAATCATAGGATGCTTTAGGTTGGAAGGGACCTTTAATGGAGATTGTGGGTAGAGTTCACTGTATTTGGCTGCAAGTTAGAACTAAAAGGTGGGAAAACTAAAGTCTTGTCTTTGCTGTAAGTCTGATGCTTTAAAAAAAAAGACACAACCTAACCTGTTGTAGGATTGGTGCTGGAATAGCTGTATTCCATACCCTGTGACCTGGTAAAGAATGCACAGTGCTCTGATGAGCTCTAACAAAGGAGAGCAATCCTTAATGAAGATTTCCTCCCCACTGGTTTCTCATCCCATATCTCATCACCAGCAGAGGAAAGTGTGGGATTTTACAGTCATTTCAGAGGCAAGTCTCCTGGTTTCAGCCACCACAGTTGCTATTTCTGCATTGCTGCCTAGGGTACATTGTAAAAATGTTGATGAGAACGTAAGTGATTGCTGCCTCGCTGTAGCAGGCAGCAGATTTCTGTAGCAGGCATCATCCCTGTAGTACACTGGAGATAGTTCTATAAATTCAGTAATGCAGCTATGATTATTCTTCTCCTCTCCTCTCAATTAACCAGTACTGCACATATTGTTCCCTGTCAAATATCTTATTTTGTCAGATGGCAGAGAGCAGTGTTGTTCTCTTTTCAAATTGCTGGTTTGATTTCTGGCAGTACTTGATTGCTCTAAAATGTGCTTTCTGCATCCATTTCCCTCAATACTTAATTAACTGGAGAAAAAGACCGAAATGAGGTTTCAGTTAAGTAGGTGTTTCAGTTTTGTCCCCACTATCTCATTCATTTATTTCCTCTAGCTCACTGAAATAGTCTGAGAGACTTTTTCATTTGTAAGAAATTTTGCAGTCCAGATTATCTCTCCTATAGCTAAATCCCTCTGGAAAATGCAGACCATGCTGGGAAGAAGCAGAGAGGCAAGACTGCTGAAGGGGTGCTGAAAAGCAATCCAAGTATCAAGCCAAAACTGCAGTGATTGTAGGTAAGCAAAACACAGCTGGTCCTTTGAGAAGACTGTTCAGCTGGCCATGGCAAAAGGCTGTGCCTGACACAGTGCTGCAGTAACAGCACCAGAGATGAGTTCATCAGGAGTCACAACACAATGCAGGAAAGCTCTTGTAACTTTGCAGTAACGTTGCAAATGCTGTTTCCATCTATGCTAAATACTAGACAAAGTTAGAAGCCTAAGGACAGCTTTACAAGATTGCAGCAATGCTCAAGCAATGCTTGGGGGACTTCTGTGCCTGTACAGGAATGTTTTTAGGCATCTACAGTGCAGGCAACTCCTTGAAAGCCCTTGGTTCTCACCTTTATCCCTTTTCCCTTGGTACAGCCTATTCTGTCCTAAGTGCCTGTGGGAAGATGAGAGCCTGCATACAGTAAGCTAGCATGGAGCAGAGCTCCAAGGAACACATTGCAAAAAGCAGCAGCACATTTATCTTTTCTTTCTAAGAATAATGTGGAAGTCAGCCACTAAATCATAGCCTAGGGCTCCATGTAGTCTAAGGTTATGCCTACCACATGCACAGGTTCCTCAGAGACAGGACACCAGCTCGAAGTTTGAGAATTTAATTTCAGTAAATAGATCAATGTTCCACCACAACTGTAGTTGGAGGAGGGAAAATGGTGATGAAATACATGATCTGCAGTTTGAATTCCAGCTTGTCAGTAAGCAGTCAAAAAGTTCGCCTGTCTTGGAAAAAAAGAAGAGTGGATTCTGAACAACAGGTGATGGCAGAGTGGACTGAGGGTGCCTAACCTGTGTGATTTGACTTGCTCAAGACAAGGAAAATTACTAATGTAACAGAATGAATCAAGTGGAAAATGAATTACTGTTTAATCAGTTAGGAGTACTAGGACATCTCCATGGAATTTCACTTCATTAAGAGATGATAATCCTGATAGCCTCTCTTTGTTCCCTGGAAGAAGACCTGTGGGTATTTGTAATACAAAATGGAATCCAGAAGCTGTCATGTAGAAAAGGAAAAAGGAAGGGTGGAATTAAAAGCTGTTCAGCAGGTTCTGAGAAACTTATTGGAAAAAACCTTAAAGCTAGTTCAATTTGAGGGTCATTAGGATGGGCATTCAGTCTTAAGCACTTTAACAGAAGATTAGTTGTCCTTGTGGGAACATACTAAGGACAGTGGCTAATCCACTCTCTGTGAGCTGGAAACACATAATGTCCAGTGCTTCAAAAGGAATCACTTTTCTAGCTCAGTGTACCTGGTGTTCAGCAAGTAAATAGCAATCCAGACTCTGTGTGATAAAGATCCAGTGGTTTTCTTTGTGCAAATGCTCTGTCAAACTGACAGATGAGATCTGCAGTATTTAATGGCAAAGACTTTCCTTTCCTTTTGAGATATGCATGGCCTTGATAGGCATTAAGAAATACCCAAGATCAGTGAAAAACAGTAACTTTCAAACCTCTTTGTGGCTCTGAGGTGATTCTTATAATCATGTCTGAAGTAACCTAGAAGTTATTGAAACCTATTTGCAAGGCTGCTCTTTGTAAATATTATAAGGTCATTCTATAGCTTCTGTGTTCTGTTTTGCTGAGTTGACTGCTAAAGTGAACCTTCAACAAAAGGGAAAAATTCAGTAAGGCAGCCAAGGCTATGGGAGGCTGGGGACTGTGAGCACTTGGGGCTAGATCTCCACAGTGCTGAGCCAGAAGATTCAAGCCTGTGTTTTAACTATATGAGTGTCTCCTTTTCTTCTCTTTTCTCCTCCTGCTGATATAACTAAGCCATGGTCTGGTTAGGCTTGGTTTCAGTGGCTAAGATAATCAAAACTGTTCTCCGTGCAGGTGTGAAGATTCTGTTGTACATGTGTCCTGTCATTGTGAGGTAGATGAGTGTGATGTTTGGGAGTTATCTTCCCCCCCCCAACAATGAATTCACCCAGACTAGACTCAGCCAGCTGGAAGTTAAGGAATGAAGCTTTATATTCACAGCTTAGCACAATATAGAAGCAGATATTTACACAATGTACAAAAATATTTACAGAAATATACAAGTTAAAGGTAATACAGAAACACAATTCCCCTCCCAGAAATCAGAGTCCCCAGGAGGGGCTCCCAACCATCCTTCCACCTTCTTTCCACCCCCTTCTCTTATCCCAGAGTCTGCCTTACATGCAAGGTGAGTTGGGAGGATCGGCAAGGGGGGGTTAGAAACAGAGTAATTGGTTGGGTTACACAGATCCAAGCAGAAAAGAAACAGACTCTGACAGACACCAGCAGACTGTCTTATCTATGTTTGTGTCCTTGTTTTTATAAGTCTTAGCAAGCCTATGAGTGAAGTAGACATCACCATTGTTTGCTTTTCACAGCCTACAATCTAATTTCTTTCATGAAAATATTCCAATTAGCCTCAAACCAGCACACCGAGCATCATGTAAACATGGTTCATGTATGTTTTGCAGTTGTCTCTATATATGGAAGCCCTGGACAGAGGCCTGTGTCCTTGAAGAAACTGGTATTTGCCACTGCACACAGGAAGCTGAATGTGCATGTGCAGTAGGAAGAACTGGAGCAACATGTCAGTATGCTCAGCTAGGCAGTGTGTCTTGCTAGAGCAGGCAGTGAAATGAGAATGACCAGTTGTAACTTCAGAAGAAATGTAAGAAATTGAAATGAAACTATTCTCAATAGAATTCCTAAAAATATTAGCCATGCCACTTTGCCAGAATAGAAGTTTCCTAGTTTAAGTCCCATGCAGAGGAGAACATTTTCTCTTTAGCCTGGGATGAGGCCAATGGGTCAGTAGTGGTTTGGAAGAAAGTTTCCATATACGAGATCAGTGATGTTTTCTGTTGTGAGAAGAATAAGCTTGGGTCCTGTGCTCATCTCAGCACAGTCACTTTCATTTACCCTGGTTTTCTTTTGAAACTTTCCCATGTCCATTGTCTAATTATAGAGCATTACAAGAACCTGTATTTAAATGGTAACAGTGCACGCTGCTGAAAGGGACTGTTGGTAAATTGCTTATTCACTTTGATGATTAAGCCAGTAATTATTGCATTAGCATCCAAAGCCACACTCATCTGCTGGTATATCTGGCAGGAGGGTGGGACTGGATGATCTCTAGAGGTCCCTTCCATCCCCTAACGTCCTGTGATCTTGGATATCTCCTCCTAAGGCAACTCTGTGAGACGTGATAGGCTAACTAGAAAGAGTATGGCACTTGAAGGGAAGGGAAGAACACGTATGAGATAGCACCAGGGATCAAGCAGAGGTTGCTTTCTGTGTTTGCTTCAGTGTGACTCAGGATAGTGCTAGGGTGTGGTACATCAGAAAGGATTTTTTTTTTTTACTTAGAGATGTAAAAATAGACTTTTCCCCTACTGCCTATGAAAGACACTATGAAACATCCTGTGGGATCTTACCACGTAGGCTATACTCCCACAGCAATCAAAGCAAATAATTTTATTTGAGTAAGGGCTTTCAACTTCCATCTGTGGCATTCAGCTGTCTGTGTTCCTGTCCTGAAATGTTTGGTAGCGCTGCTGGATGCCATTTATCAGCTGTCTTCCGCCTCCCCTTCACCTGAGGTGAAGCTTTTGGTGTCTTGACAATGCTTTTTTTCTTCAGAATTAATGCTTTATGATGCTTCTAAAAGCAAAGGCGTAACACAAGTGTAAGATGTTACTTTGTGTCTTCAGAACATTTTGGCTTTATATGATAAAATTCCAGGAAATACATTATTTGGAACAGTTTGCTCACTGGAAGACAGATGGGCACCAGATCCTGCATCCTTGCAGGTGCTGTGTTAGCTTCCCATCAATTTCCTGAGATGATGCACTTACAGACCCATTTTGGTGGCTATTTCAAGTCCAGGAATGGCATTTTTTCCACTCTTCTGCATTCTAAGACCTACTCTTTTAGCTAGACCTCTTAGCAAGAACCGGCATTTTTTTCTCTTTAAGGAAAGGCTTTTAAGAGAAGGCTTCCAGGAGACCTTAGAGTAGCCTTCCAGGATCTGAAAAGGGCCTACAGGAAGGCTGGGGAGGAACTATTTACAAGGTCTTGCAATGACAGGACAAGGGGCAATGGGTTTGAACTGGCAGAGGGGAGATTTAGACTGGATGTTAGGAGGAAGTCCTTTCCAGTGAGGGTGGTGAGGCACTGGCACAGGTTGCCCAGGGAGGGTGTGGCTGCTCCCTCCCTGGAGGTGTTCAAGGCCAGGTTGGAGGAGTCCTTGAGTGACCTGTACTAGTGGGAGGTGTCCCTGCCTATGGCAGGGGGTTGGAATTAGATGATCTTTGAGGTCCCTTCCAAACTTACCATTCTATGATTCTATGAAATATTTTTCATGGAATTGTGATGGCTTCTTGAATTCTGTCTGAGTATGGATCAGGGTTTGACACTGCTATTGTGCAGCTGAAACCTCATCCCTGCACTTCTAAAAGATAAAACTGCCTGATGTTGGACTTGAGCAAGTGGCTAGATAAAATGAAACAAACCTCTTAGAGGCTTTCCTGAGTGGAGACCATTTCATTACTACCAAAAATAGGAGTACCTGTTTGTTCTGTGAAAATTTGTTAGAAAACCTCTCCAGTTTCTTAGTAAGTGTGCCAGGAAAAAAAAAAATACAGTTCTCAAGCATAAAGGAATGTTTTAACCCCTAAGCTTGTGCAGGGCCAAAGAACCCTCAGCTGAAGATTTCTAAGCAGACCACAGAACACAGTCTGCAGAAGCAGTAAAATAGTATGAACAGCAGAAATAAATCTCGGTGGGAGGAGTGGTGCACGGCTTCCTCCTGGGCACACTGTTTGAAATTGCATGTTCTAAAGCAAAGAAAATTGCTCTTCAGACATAGCTTGATGAACCAGGCTGAAAATTGCCTTGGGCTGGAGTTCAGCAAAAGAACGGCCCTCAGTGCACCACTTTACACCATAGCTATGCCATGTAGGTACCTAGAGATTAACTTCAAAGGCAGAGGTGCTAGTAATTTTTAAAGGCTCTTGTCTTTGAGACACTCCTTCTTTCCTCCATGTATGCATTCCCCATATTCTTTCTTCACTTTCCTTCCCAGCTATGGAGTTACCATCTTTTTTGTGGCTTTTGTTGTAGAGTTTGGGATTCTGTTGTTTTGTCTGTCGTTGCTGATTTTGTGTTTTGTTTTGTTTTGTTTTCCTAACAGAATCAGGCAATTAATTGTTTTCTCCTTCCCCTTGGTTACCATGCAACATCCTATTGAGCAGGTAACCTTCTCCCTGGAAGAGGGAAGGTTCTGTTCTTTCTCAAAGCTACAGGTGCTACAGCTGTGAATTTCCTGCTAAGTGGGGAGGATTGCTGGGCTGCACTGCATGGCCCAACACAGACAGTTGGATCAGGCAATGAAGCTAGATGGGTTTAAGCATCTTCATAATGCATTAGCTGGCAGCAGGCCAGAGTGGAAGTTGTTTTAGGGAACAGATCTCAGACACCACACTAGAGTAATTGCCAGCCAGGAACTTGGAAAGCGGTGTTGGTTTTGGACAGCAAGTACTCAGAACAGAGCCCAGAGAAGGAAGTACCCAAATAACAAGTTGGCAGGCATCCAGCATGGGTAGAAAAGGATAAGGCAAAGACCTTGAGAAATGTTTCCATATTCTTATTTTGTCTGTTTGGTCCAGAAAACAGTGATGCTGAATAAAAATACTTTGGTTTGAAGACAACAAAGTAAAAGAGAAAAACATATTTCTGTAGGACAAAAGTCCACTCACTATGGAATTCCCTTCCATCTGCTGGCCAATTCACTTGTTAAAGTCTCAAAGTAATTCAGCTTCCATTACTTCTCTTGTGGGAACTATACCTATTCTAGTAAGTCATTGCCTACAGAGTTCTCCTACTGTAGGTTATGTTTACACTTCTCACTATCTTTCCAAAGAGTCTTTCTATCTCCTGTGCCTGCTATGTCCTTCTAATATAGAGTCAGTATTGGTCTTTTTTGCTTTTCATTGTTGTATGATGGAACATGCAAACATATGGTTTAAAAATCCTTTATATCTGTCCTTAGGCAATCAATTTTATTCCCTTTTTTCTGGGTTTCTTTGAAGCCTTCAGTCAGTATTTTTGGAGAGGAAAACACCAGGCTTAAGGTCTACTTAGATGTAGAATCAAAGAATCATAGAATCATAGAATGGTAAGGTTGGAAAAGACCTCAGAGATCATCTAGTTCCAACCCCCTGCCATAGGCAGGGACACCTCCCACTAGTACAGGTCACTCAAGGCCTCCTCCAACATGGCCTTGAACACCTCCAGGGAGGGAGCAGCCACAACCTCCCTGGGCAACCTGTGCCAGCGTCTCACCACCCTCACTGCAAACAACTTCCTTTTAACATCCAGTTTCAATCTCCCCTCTGCCAGTTTAAACCCATTGTCCCTTGTCCTGGCATTGCAAGACCTTGTCAATAGTCCCTCCCCAGCCCCCTTCAGATCCTGGAAGGCTACTCTAAGGTCTCCTGGAAGCCTTCTCTGTGTACAACAATACATTGCTAGATATCAAACATGTTGCTTTAGGATATGGTAAAAGTCCACTGCTGTTTACAAACTCATCCTTCTGTAAAGAATCAAGTAACTCCTGTCTCCTATTAAAAGGCACTTGGAGCCTTGCAAGAGTTGCTAATTTCTTAACCCCGCCCCCCAAAAAATACCCAAAACAAACAAACAAAAAAACCCCACAAGAACCCTGACTTAAAATTCACTAATTTCAGCTTGGATCATTCTTCAAACACTTTTGCCACCTTCTGACTGTTACTCAGACCAGCATCTAAACAGATGCCAAAACACCATCTCTCTCCTAATCGTGGCTCTTTGAAAGACAAAATAACTTTCCCCATTCTATTTCCTTTCCAATTCCTTTGATTCTTATTTATTCATTGTGCAAAGAATATGCATAACTCCCATGTGCCTGGTGGTGAAGCAAGTACAGTAATAAATGGCAGTACTGCAAATTTGCTGACTTAAAAGACACGCTACAGTAGTTCCTCAGAAATGTTCCCACCTGAACCTGGTGAAGCAAATAGGAGCTTTAGAATGCCAAGTGCAAACCTCTGATCATAAACCCTCTGGATCATCAGACTCAATGTGATGCCTACTTGTACAGATGCTTTGAAAAGTCAGATCTAGAGGGGTCCTCATGAGTCAAATTCTTCTCAAGGCTAGAATTAGAGGCCTCATTCTCTGCAAGATGTGGGAGAAGTGTGGGATGAAAAAGCCTCATGACCCAAGCCCTGTGCTCTGGCCAGGGACTATCTGACAAGCAATTGGCAGGCAATGTAAATGGGTGACTTTGACTAAATATCTTACATCCTGTGTGGTGCACACAATTCTGCTGCAGGACCTTGGGTGTCTATTTTCTTACCTCTTTTAGATTTATTACAGAGACTGGAAAGAGGGAAGAATTTGTGTTTCACAGGTATTGAGCAGTGCCTATGAGTGCTGCAACCTCCAGTTACAGTGCTAGTGCCTCCCATTTTACTCCTGCTACTTAATCTAGAGGAATTAGTTTGTAATTTTTTAAATTTTTTTTTTAGTGTTTTGGGTTGTGGGTATTTTTTTCCCACTCATGGCATCAACTTGTCCATCCCCATCTCATGCTTTTTTGGCTGCATGGCTGAGCAGGAGGCAGGAGGTGAAGGCAGCTAAGCCCTCCTGCAGTGCTGAGCTGAGAGACAGGAGGCAGACAACCCTTTGATTTCATCCTTCATTGGCTTTTCCAACCCCTTCAGTGGGAAACAACATCCCTGCAGATGGGAGCAGAGAGGTTTGGGGTGAAATGCTGACCATGCTTTTCCCAAGAAAGGTTGGGGCAGATGATCCTTGAGGTCCCTTCCAAGGTGTGCTCAAGGATTCTAAGGATTCTAGTTCAAAAGCCAAGTTGAGTCATTTGCTGCTGAGGTGTGGCATTGGATCTGGGACTCCCCAGTCTGGGGAAGGAATTGCAATCTGCCTACCCTGTTTCATGGGCAAATGCCTCAACCAGTCTAGAGTAACAGCAAAGATAACAACACCTCCACTAATACTGTTATGGATGACTATTAAAAGGAAAACAGTGTGGCCTTTCAGGTTTTGAAAAGAGCAGTTATAAGCCCTACTCTTGTGAAAGCACTTGAAAATCTGGATTAGAACAGAGCTCATTTCACTCATCATAGACAAAGTGCCACTCTTGCATGGAGAGACAGGGCAGTGGCTATGTACTCATGCCTGGCATTTCCTATTGTTTCTCTACAGGCCACTTCCCTCTCAGTGTGTGAGATGCTCAGAGAAGCATCTTGAGGTGCATAGTTCTCAGAAGGCACCAGATGGAGAGCCTTAATGTTGAACTGAGAGTTTCTATTCTGCTCTGGTGATCACACTCCTAAAAGCAAGCTACTAAAATACTGGGTCCTCTTCCTGGACCTAGTTACAGCTAACAAGTTTTTCTGGCTGGCCTACTCCAAACAATAGCAGCCACAGCAACAAGCATAGTTCATCATCAGGTTTTATGTAACAAATGCACACAAAGTACATTATCTGTCTTTTAGAAAACTTATTAGAGCAATACACCCAAATGTGCAGAAATCTCTTTTCACCAGTTCTCCATGGAAAACAGCCTTACTGCTTTTATAGCAGCTGTTCCTCCTCACCTTGTATTTAAATTTGGCAGCAGTTCACCTGCCATAAATTGGTGCTCAGCAGTGATACACAACATTTCCACTGGAGGTGACTGAGTATTTAATATCAAACTGACATTTTTTGCTCAGCTCATCAAGGTTATGCCTCTTACTTTCAATGTGCATTCGAAGTACATCTTCTAATGTAAACAAACCCAAACCAAACAAACCCCAAACAAAGCAGAAATAATAAAAATTAACATCAGTACAAAACCAAACCAAACCAAAGCAACCAACCAACGAAACAAAACACACACACACCCCTGTTTGTTGAATGTTCCTATTCTGAGTGCATGCAGTTTGTCAGGAACTGTGCCAGGGACAGTCTTTCATGCATGTAATTTCAGTTTCTTCTTCCACATTGAATACAAATATTAGCAAGTTTGCAGATGACACCAAGCTGTGTGGCACAGTCAACTTGCTAGAGGGCAGGGATGCCATCCAGAGGGACCTGGACAGGCTGCAGAG